>JAVTVY010039231.1:0-16403 GCA_036873755.1 Hanleya hanleyi | reverse complement strand
AGTTAACAGTTCAAACTTCAGTTCCTGGCGACGCCCCATCGGAAGTGGAAATTTTTCAGATCAAAATGTCGGCCTTGACGAGTTCTCTAATTGTACCAAGTATGAACACTCTAGGTCTAATAGTTTCGGAGCTATGAGCCAGTTAACAGTTCAAACTTCAGTTCCTGGCGTCGCCCCTGATCACCGGAAGTGGAAATTTTTCACATCAAAATGTCGGCCTTGACGAGTACTGTAATTGTAATAAGTTTAAACACTCTAGGCCTAATGGTTTTGGCGCTATGGAGCCAGTTAACAGTTCGCGGGGTCCAGTTAACAGTTCAAACTTCTGTTCCTGGCGTCGCTCCTGATCACCGGAAGTGGAATTTTTTCAAATGAAAATGTCGGCCTTGACGAGTACTGTAAATCTACCAAGTATAAACACTCTAGGTCTAATGGTTTTGGCGCTATGGAGCCAGTTAACAGTTCGCGGCGCCCAGTTAACAGTTCAAACTTCAGTTCCTGGCGACGCCCCTGTGAATCGGAAGTGGAATTTTTTCAGATCAAAATGTCGGCCTTGACGAGTTCTCTAATTGTGCCAAGTATGAACACTCTAGGCCTAACAGTTTCGGAGCTATGAGCCAGCTAACAGTTCAAACTTCAGCTCCTGGCGTGGCCCCTGATCACCGGAAGTGGAAATTTTTCGCATCAAAATGTCGGCCTTGACGAGTACTGTAATTGTACTAAGTTTAAATACTCTAGGGCTAATTTTTTGGCGCTATGGAGCCAGTTAACAGTTCGCGGGGTCCAGTTAACAGTTCAAACTTCTGTTCCTGGCGTCGCCCCTGATCACCGGAAGTGGAATTTTTTCACATCAAAATGTCGGCCTTGACGAGTACTGTAATTCTACCAAGTATAAACACTCTAGGTCTAATGGTTTTGGCGCTATGGAGCCAGTTAACAGTTCGCGGCGCCCAGTTAACAGTTCAAACTTCAGTTCCTGGCGACGCCCTGTGAATCGGAAGTGGAAATTTTTCAGATCAGAATGTCGGCCTTGACGAGTTCTCTAATTGTACCAAGTATGAACACTCTAGGCCTAATAGTTTCGGAGCTATGAGCCAGTTAACAGTTCAAACTTCAGCTCCTGGCGTCGCCCCTGATCACCGGAAGCGGAAATTTTTCACATCAAAATGTCGGCCTTGACGAGTACTGTAATTGTACTAAGTTTAAACACTCTAGGGCTAATGGTTTTGGCACTATGGAGCCAGTTAACAGTTCGCGGGGTCCATTTAACAGTTCAAACTTCTGTTCCTGGCGTCGCTCCTGATCACCGGAAGTGGAATTTTTTCAAATCAAAATGTCGGCCTTGACGAGTACTGTAATTCTACCAGGTATAAACACTCTAGGTCTAATGGTTTTGGCGCTATGGAGCCAGTTAACAGTTCGCGGCGCCCAGTTAACAGTTCAAACTTCAGTTCCTGGCGACGCCCCTATGAATCGGAAGTGGAAATTTTTCAGATCAAAATGTCGGCCTTGACGAGTTCTCTAATTGTACCAAGTATGAACACTGTCGGCCTAATAGTTTCGGAGCTATGAGCCAGTTAACAGTTCAAACTTCAGTTCCTGGCGTCGCCCCTGATCACCAGAAGTGGAAATTTTTCACACCAAAATGTCGGCCTTGACGAGTACTGTAATTGTACGAAGTTTAAACACTCTAGGGCTAAAGATTTTGGCGCTATGGAGCCAGTTAACAGTTCGCGGGGTCCTGTTAACAGTTCAAACTTCTGTTCCTGGCGTCGCCCCTGATCACCGGAAGTGGAATTTTTTCACATCAAAATGTCGGCCTTGACGAGTACTGTAATTCTACCAAGTATGAACACTCTCTGTATAATGGTTTTGGCGCTATGGAGCCACTTAACAGTTCGCGGCGCCCAGTTAACAGTTCAAACTTCAGTTCCTGGCGACGCCCCTGAGAATCGGAAGTGGAAATTTTTCAGATGAAAATGTCGGCCTTGACGAGTTCTCTAACTGTACCAAGAATGAACACTCTAGGCCTAATAGTTTCGAGCTATGAGCCAGTTAACAGTTCAAACTTCAGTTCCTGGCGTCGCCCCTGATCACCGGAAGTGGAAATTTTCTACATCAAAAGGTCGGCCTTGACGAGTACTGTAATTAAAATGCTTTAAACACCTAGGGCTAATGGTTTTGGTTGCGAGTTAGCTATGTGCCTGCGGGTCCAGTTAACAAAGCCCAAACTTCTTGTTCCTCAAGCGTCAAAGTTCTTGATCACCGGAAGTGGAATTTTTTCACATCAAAATGTCGGCCTTGACGAGTACTGTAATTCTACCAAGTATGAACACTCTCTGTATAATGGTTTTGGCGCTATGGAGCCACTTAACAGTTCGCGGCGCCCAGTTAACAGTTCAAACTTCAGTTCCTGGCGACGCCCCTGAGAATCGGAAGTGGAAATTTTTCAGATGAAAATGTCGGCCTTGACGAGTTCTCTAACTGTACCAAGAATGAACACTCTAGGCCTAATAGTTAATTAGTTGTAGATGAATTTGTATATCTTCGCCAAATAATGACTGGTCCATCTCGAATTGTGAACTGTGAACTGTTAACTGAGGTCCAACTTCACTCACCTTTTTGAATTTGGTGCTAATACTGTTATATGGAATATGGAATAGGTCTTTGGATTATGAACGCGGATATTCTCTAATGGACGACGGCTGAATTATGAATGACGGACCAGACGCTTGTAATTCTTCCTTCGAGCTCCAATCAGGTAGGTACAGTTGGATCCTAGATATCGCCAGTGCGGTATAGTGCTTCCATGTATCAGCAGCCCAATTCCATAAACCTTGGAATATTACCGGTCGCCCGAACGCAGCCCAGCATTCGCCGACAACACTACTGCTCAATACCCTTCACTAATACAACAGTCACTGGACTTCCTATGTTCCCTCTTCTTCGCACAGGCACCGTCCACCGATTACACGTCTCCGCATGCAATACACTGTTCAGTCTATAAGCCCAATGGAAGAGAAGAGTTACCTGGTTTCAGATCAAAAGTGATTTCCATGCCTGATCTCCGTCTTTTATACACATCAGACCTTGTACATGTAACGTCTAGTTGCCCGTATGAAATCTCACACTTTCCCGCAGCGCCATCTACACTTTGCAGTCAAAGACAACTCACAGCATTGTACAGTTTAGGAATGATAACTGTAACGATACTTAGTTTCTATCGATAAAAGACTCACGAAACTCCAGTGTTCAGGTGTACAGTCGGCCATGTATTCTCCGGAAGCCCCGGTACATGACGTCACCTACTGTCCTTGTACATCTATGGTGCGCTATACATGTCATATCGTTACACCTTTCCTTCTTTAACGAACTGAGAATAAGAAGGGTTGTAATACAGAAATGAACTATTGACCAATGCAATCCTTTCTCCGTGTAGAGTTATAGACCAAAGGGAATGAAACCTAACTTCCCAAACACATAGGTAACATTGTTTTTGTACTCTGAGCACAATTCTAAAACTTCACTTTAGCTAATGTCTAACGTAATCATTGTACCGACTAGGTTCGCGATGTGTACGAGCGCTACGTCTGGGTCTCTGTTGTGGTGTGCTCTCTGATGGGGGTGGTACATGCCCGTTAGTTTCCGATTCTGCGTTGGGAGTCGGGGAAAATGTCTGTTCAGTCTGTGCCGCGTCAACGGTGGTCCCAGCTGAGGATGGCGATAATGGTTTGTTCCTGAGACCAGGGATGCTGTCCTCAACCGGTATGAATATTTCCTCACTGTTGCGTAGATGTTTCCGGTTTCTCCTGTACTGGCGCCCATCTTCAGTTCTAGCGGAGTATGAGCGTATATTAACTTGGTCTTGAACCTGCACCTTTTCCCGATCATTTGATCTGGCTCCCCGTCTTGGCTTCATCCGAACAACCTAACCGTTCCCCAAAGGGGGCAGTGACTTTGAATGTTCGCCGTAACATCTGGTCTGTTTTGCCTTCCTTGCACGTTTCTTAACCTGGACGTCTTTGATTATTTTCGGTTTCAACAGCTTGCGTGCCATGGGCGGAAGTGTTTTTGTGCGGCGGCGAAAGAATCGTTGGGCTGGTGAGCTATCCAAGCCTTCCGACGGAGTATTTCTCCAGGCGAGGAGATTGAAATAGAAATCCCCACCACTTTTCTCGGTATGCCTCATCAGTCTCTTGGTGGTCTTGATTGCGTTCTCAACCTTTCCATTACTCTGTGTAGCATGGTCTAATCCACAGATCGACACAAAAGGTTGAAAAGTCATAAGAGTTGCATGGTGGGCCATTGTCCGAAATCAACTTATCCGGAATACCGTGGGTGGCAAAATGTCGGCGCAATATCTTTGTGACGGCTTTCCCATCTTTCCGCCCCTGAAGCCGATCCACTTCGAAAAAGTCGGAGTAGTAGTCAACTGTGCACAAATAGTCCTGTCCATTGTAGACGAAAATGTCACACCCTATGGTTTGCCAAGGCCTCTCTGGGGTTTCATGACATATGAGTGGCTCTCTCTGTTGATTACTTTGTTGTGAGTTGCAGACTTCACACCTCGACAAAAGGTCTGTCATGATGTTCTTTGGAACATCATGATGTCTTGCCGGCATCATTGAAAACTGTTGACCGCTTCTCTCTTGCAGGAAACAAGCCTATGTGTATGTATACTATGATTGTCTTTTTGAATTTGGTGCTAATACTGTTATGTGGAAAATGGAATAGATCTTTGGATTATGGACGCGGATATTCTCTAATGGACCACGGCTGGATTATGAATGACGGACTAGACGCTTGTAATGTCACTGTTCAACCCTGGCTAATAAACACACTCTCCGGCCCTTCGGAGGATACTCTGTAATCCAGAGTGGAGTTCATGAAGTTTCTCATTGATGGACTTGCGCATACTAGATGGGATGACACAGCGGAGGCCTTTGAAGATTATTCCATCCTGTGCCGCGAGTTCATCTCGGATGTGAAAGTATGCGTGTAGATCGATAGGCAGAGTGTCCTTTTTTTCTGGCCAACCGTTCACAATTTGACACTTTAGTTTCTGCAGAGTCGGATCCGCAGATGTTGCCATCTGGATTTCACAAATCCTCTCATCTGATAGTGGAAGGGAATCTATCATGTGAATGCTTTCCACCTCGTCTTCTACTGGTGAACGTTGGCAGCTTTTCAAGAACGCCCGAGACAATGTATCAGCTAGATACATCTCTCTTCCAGGCTTGTAGCAAATCTCTATGTCATATTGTTGAAGTCTCATCAGGAGACGTTGTAGTCTTTTCGGTGCAGATGCGAGAGGTTTCTTGGAGATGGACACAAGCGGTGTGTGGTCGGTCCAGAGTATCACTTGCCTCCCATACACATACTGGTGATTCCTTTCTAAACCAAAGACTTGGGCCAGTAGCTCTTTCTCTATTTGAGAGTATTCCTGTTCAGTGGGCTTCAACGCTCTGCTGGCATAGGTCACTGGCTGGCCGTCTTGGAACAGGGCAAAACCAATGCCCTTTTCAGAAGCGTCTCCTTGGCCCTCAGTGGGTGCATTGGGATCGAAGTATTTGAGAACAGGTGCACTGGTGACGAGCTCCTTAATTTTTCTAAATGAATCCTCTTGCTCTTTGGACCAGCACCAGTCCACATCCTTGTGCGTTAAACGACTCAATGGTTCACAGGCACATGATAAGTCTGGCAGGAATTTTCCCAAATATTTCACCATTCCCATAAGTCTGTGAACTCCAGCAACATCTTTAGATTTCTCCATTTTTGTATAGCCTCAACTTTCCTTGGGTCAGGCTTCAACCCATCTTTGGTGAGTAGGTGGCCGATGAAGGGCATATCGGCACACTTCAGTTGTAGCTTCGCCTTGTTGAGTTTAATGTTTCTATCTTTACATCTCTGGAGTAGGTTAATCAGGTTGTTGTCGTGGTCCTGTATAGCCTCTTCCATTGAGTCACCCTGGCCCGTTATCAGAATATCATCTGCAATCTTGTGGACTCCTTTGAGGCCTTCCAGGTTCTGATCCAGTTTCTGTTGGAATAACTCTGGGGCGGGGCTGATACCAAAAGCTAGCCTCATCCATCTGAAACGCCCCTAGGGGGTCTGCAATGTTGTGAGATAGCTTGATTTTTCGTCCAGTTGGCACTGTAAAAATCCCTCTTTGCAGTCAGCCTTGCTGAAGACCTTCGCTTTAGCAAGTTCAGGTAGAATGTCTTCTATTATGGGTAATGGATAATGTCCCCGTTTGAGAGCCCTGTTCAGCCCCGAGGATCTATGCATACTCTCAGTTTCCCATTAGGCTTCACGACTGCCACATGACTGGACACCCAATCCGTCGGTTCCTCAACCCTCCTGATAACCTCTAGCTTCTCAAGGCGCTCAAGTTCTGTTTTCAGTTTATCTTTCACGGCAATGGGGACACGTCGTGGGCGCATAACTGTAGGTGAAACTGATGGGTCGGTTTCTAGGTGAATTTCTCCTTCCATTTTCCCCAGTCCTTCAAACACATCATTGTACTGTCGAAGTACGTCAACAGAATGAATGTTCTCGTATTGCTCAGTAATACGATTCATTTGCTGGGCAGCCCGGGGGCCCAATAGCGGTAAATAATTCTCCCCCTGGACTATAACAAATGGAACCCTATACTTCCGTTGGTTCTTCATGTTACGCACAACTAGCTTGCCTGTTCCAATAACAGGTATGGTTGCTTTATTGTACATTGCTAAGGTAACATTTGATGTATTAACTTCTGTACCTTCTGGTAAGTATCTGTGTGGGAGCACGTTGCATGCTGCTCCAGAATCTACTTGCATTTCAATGGGGTTTCCCTTCAGATCCATAGTGGCATAGATTTTTGTTTTGTATTTTGCCTCTACATTCTGTATCGTGAAATCTTTATCTAGAGTGACTGACAAGATATCTTCAACTTCATCAGAGTCGGAACTCCAGTACCCACAATGTGAAGTTTCCCTAACCACATTTACCTTTCTTCTGTAATCATGAAATTTGCCCCTATTGGGCCTGCCTATACCTTTCAAACATTTCTCAGCAAAATGATTCATTTTTCCACATCTACTACATGTCTTGCCTAAAGCAGGACACTTGAATTTGTTTCTCTCATGGTTCTTTCCACAAAATTTACAGTCATTAACAAATTCTTTGTTTGGTCGTGAATTCTTTTCTTTGTCTTTCACAACAGTTACTTCAGTTGTTTCCGGAGTAGACGGACTAGCACTAGCCATAGCTTTCATCTGAACTGAAGTTGCTTCTGTATCTCTACACATGTCAATACATTTATCAAGTGTTAGTTTTGCTTCTTGTAACAGTTTTTTCTGTGTTGCTGCTTCTCTGATTCCACACACTATCCGGTCTCTGATGAGGTCATCTTTCAGCATCCCGAAATCACAGGTGGCGGCCAGAGTGCGTAATGACGTCAGGTAAGTATACACCGACTCGCCCACATCCTGGTTCCTGTTGTTGAATTTGAAGCGTTCGTATATTACATTTGTCCTTCCAATGCAATATTCTGACCAGAGTTGTAATATGCATGACATCTTACTACGATCTTCTTCCTGTCGGAATGGCAATGCATTGTGAATTTCTAGAGCTTCTGCCCCGATACATGTGATAAACGTGGCTACTCTGGCATCATCACTTTTCGACACCAGCCCAGTAACTAACTCATAGCTATCCCACAGTTGTTTGAATATTTCCCAATTTTTCTTCAGATTGCCGGTTGTATTTAAGGCCGTTGGGAGAGGGACAGTGGTTATAAAATTCATCGTTTCCATCTAGGAGTCAATGTTATGTTCACAGTCAGAAATAGCTCTCCTTTTAAGCGAATATCACTGTCTATGATTGTGGATGGACAGACTGCACCGTTATTCGCTGGAAAACGTTCCAAAAATGAGCCCCTTTGTTCATTTAGGACTTGTCGAGTGAAGAACGATAAAGCACTTTGGCGCCGCCGGTCTTCCATACACGCGCGAGTAAATATAGCTAAGTCTAGCACACTGTTCAAGATAGTGGCGAAAAGTTTCAGTTCTCAAGACTACAGAATAATTGTCGCTTGAGCTCGATCTCACATTAACTATTTCATAAACGATGTGAACAGGTTTACCGTCTTTCATGTAGTTTTTCACCCGCACACAGTTCCAGCTTACGGCTCCAATTTTGTTTGGAATTGATGTCCACGTGTTTTCACCAACACCGGGTATTGAAAATCCTGTAGATTTGACTTCCTCGTTAAATGGCTCATGCAATCTGTTTCGTAGTCCGTTCACTAGGTATTTCCAGCACGTTTTGGTCTATCCCACTCCTTGGCACCATGTAACGATACTTAGTTTCTATCGATAAAAGACTCACGAAACTTCAGTGTTCAGGTGTACAGTCGGCCATTTATTCTCCGGAAGCCCCGGTACATGACGTCACCTACTGTCCTTCACCATCTATGGTGCGCTATACATGCCATATCGTTACAATAACTCCAACCGTTATCACAAAGCAGACTTTGTAGGGAATTCCCGACTTCTAATTTCACTTTCGTTACCGCTAATTATAACGAGCGCAGCTCGCGACGGCGAAGCCGTCGCGTGAGCGAGTCTCATGGCAACGCGAGAGATTTTCCAACTTGGACAATTGAAACACGAACATACTAGGGCCGAAATTTCTTTCGTCACGCTGGGAAGAAAACATGGCGGCGACAGATTCACTCCGTACCTGTGAGCAATAGTGCAGCACGGAATGAGAGTAAGAATACATAAGAGTGCGGTGGATTGATGGCATATTTACACAATAAATATCTAAATCATTAAATTACTGTATCGAGAAAATTTTTATCACAAAAAAATCGTTCAATCAAATTGTCTACGCACTACCGGCGCACTCTCCGCACAGGAAGGAAACAGTGGCAAACGAAGGGTAACCGAAATCACCGCTGAAAATGATCGTTACGAAACTCCTAGCAGATCTTTTCAAAACAATACGTCGCTGCCACGGTTTTTTGCCGATATTTCTAAATGCGATCAACTCAAATGACCATACACACTTTGAAATGACTAATAAAAACGAAATTAAAAGAATATATAGCGTAGTAACAATTCGCTGTTCACCATATATATTTATTTTACTCAAATTTTATAGTACTCTTTCTATCGCCATGGCAGAGTGGCTTACAGGTTAAAATATTGTTGTGAGCAGTTTGCCTTCATGTCGTCTGCACAGATCACAACAACAACAAGGCGGAGAAACAGAGATCTAAAATAAACAACTTCGATTCTCCGTCAATTTTTGGCTCCATCTTTGAAAGATGTATATGAAAATTATCGGCATGATTGCAATCTGATGTTTCATACAACGGACGGCTTGCACGACCAGAAAACACTGCTGGGTACATGTTTTTTTCGCCGATTTTCCACGTCGTCAGGACGATTCGGCTTTGCAAAACATCGTCTTCTCTTCAGTGTTGAATACCCATCATTTTTGCGACAGGGAACTAATCTAGGCTACCGATCTAATCTCCAAAAATGGATCTCACTAAATGCCAAAATGTGCCACAAGGGGCCGTAAAATGATTTTCAACAAAATGCAGTTATTTTCAACATTAGACTTGTTGAGTATGTGAAAATAGCTTGGCTTGTCATACGAGATCAAAAGGGAGATATTTTCTACTGCGAGGGAGATTTATTTCACTGAAAGTGATAATTTCTACATATACCAAATAAGGCACATCTTTCATGTAACATGATGGTAAATTTCAGTACCGGTTGAAAAACACCATTTTTAGGCATGCACCGTGAAATTTTTCATGAAAGACCAAACCAAATTAACCTCTGCACAGCAACAAAATTGCCTCTACTGTCAATTTTTGTCTCATTTATCACGATATCAAGATGGTTTTACTCTTAAATGTAGGTCAGATCAATTGCGCATTGACCATAAATTATCGCACAAGATCAAGTAGAATTTCTTATGATTCCTTTTCAAGATGGGTAACTTTCATGTTAATTCATAGACGTTCGCCATGTTGTTTTGGAGTGACACGACAAAGTCAAAACACAATATCAACCTCGCCACCAGGGATCGCTTTCCGCTGGAAAATGGCCGCTCCAACGAACAGGGAGGACAGGACCTGGTTTCGAGATTGCAAGGATATAAGAGTTCTGAATTAAAAATTCTCTACCATTAATGTTCCCTTCAAAGCACTATGAAGCGTTCTCACGATTGGTTGATGCTTGAGTTACTTCAAGCCTGTTAGATATCTTTCAAGCGACATATCCAAATGGGGGAGCAGATAAGATTTAATTTAAGTAGACGAAACAATCTGCTCAACGACTTGAATAGTTCCTCGACCCAATAAGTGGAATAAGAACTGAAATATCCAAAACAGATATTAATCATTTTTGTGGTACAATTAAGATAATTTCTACCAAATCTGATTACAAACAATCGATATCGGTATATGCGTCGGGGGGTAGTCTAATTCCAGAAAGATGAGTCATTTGCCAGTTATACTAAAAAGGAACGGGAATGGAAGGAAATCTCTATTTACGGAAAGAAAGACGTTTTTACTGCAGCAGTTCGTAGCATGATAATGTATAGCAACGCAAAGTCAGTGGAATGGTTCATTCCACTGATTCCCAGACATCATTCTAGTCCCACTAGACCAATCTCGGGGAACCGATAGAGCGACAGATTTGAAAGAAAAAGTGCTCAAAATTATGTGACGTCCTTCAGGAACTCGCCGATTTAAATTTCATAGATTAAATAACAACTGACAATTTAAATCGGCATGCAAGAAATTAACATCAAACTCATTAGAGAGTAAATATCTTCATGATAGGTGTACATCGTCAACCATATACGCTGTTTTCGGTACAAGGGGGGGTTAAAGCCAAGATGTCATGATGGCCATCACATCAGCTATATTTATCTCCCTCCTGAGACTTGTTGAGTCACATAAAGCTCAAATCCATATGGGACACACGATTATGGTGCCATCTATATGGCAAGTACAGACGAGGCGCCAGTTCCGACCCACCAAAGCGAAATTTGCATCTGTTTCAGAAGGAAATGGTTTGATTGGCATAATCATTATCTTGATCGCCGTACAATTGTCCATATCCTTTATTAACAAACTAACTTAGCTGGGGATGAAGTGAACTGCAGGGAAAATAAAATTACATTTCTTAATGATAGGTGTCAGTTCCGAACCCAACCACCTCGCTGGGGGTCAAATAACACCCCAGCCACCAGTCAGATTTTTGGACCGGATTCGGGGCCTTCGCACACATCGCCGGAAGTGACATCATATACAGTAAAATAGATGTTTACCGAACATTTCGATTACTTTTCAGGTCTGCATAATACCTCTGTTGATCTAGCGTTAAAAAGAATTATCTGGAGATAATTTCCCCTGTTTATCTGGACAGAGCATATGAAAAGTAGTTCGCTCATGTGCAACACTAAAGGAGTTGTTCGGCCGGATTCAAACTGAACCGTGCGTGAGTTGGTTTCCCTGTGGGAGGGATGGTAATGGAGCCTGCGAAAGGGAGCATGCGCTGTGGGGAGGTTGTTCCGACCCACTGTCGCCAGTTCCGATCCAGAGTCGTTTTGACATTGACCTTTGATCCAGATATAAACAAATGTAATCGTCAACATAACTTTTCCGCCAAAATAGGGTTCTAGCTGGATATTTAGTTTTGAATGTCTTCATCTCATAAGTAAACATTTGACGTTAAAGAATGCGGGTTGGGGGTGATAGTGATATGGTCGAGCTGATCATAATGGCAAGATATATTGGACACTGAAATGACTCCGATGGCTAATAAGCGTATGCTCACTCGAAAATGATGATAAATCAATAGTACTTTTACTTATTTTACCTCTGAATAGCAGATTAAAGAGAAGAAGTGTTAATCAGCACTCGAGTTACGATTTTATGTAGTGAGCGCTGCGTTCCCGCAAGACATTTTCAAGCCATGGTACGACCCAGCTTGGCCATCCATGGATGATGGTGGTTCGGAACTGGGTCCGTCAGTTGATGTCAACAATGGGGCAGGTAGCCTTTAGAGAGACACGCCAGTGAATAAATTTATGACAGATACATAGTACCATATGATAATTATATGCGAGAAACAAAACATCAAAACTTTGATCGGAAGGGCTGGCAGACGACACGGTTTTTGACCAACGGCGAGTCCTGGTGCTTGTACTTAGACCAATGTAGTCGTGTGTATGGAGTGGGTCTGCAAAGCGGTCTCCTAACAAAACCAGTTAATGCATAATATAATTTGTGTACGCTACAAGATCGGTCAGAGATGAAGCTCAGTTTGCTAACTAATACAAAAACAAACACAGAAGTTTGTGATAAGGTCATTTATTATAAATGACAGAGCAGGTCAAACAAATAATGACCGACAAGTAATGGGGGCATATACCAATGAAATAATCCAATAAAGTGTTGAGATCAAGACATGCCCCCAAAGAGAGAAATTTTGAATAAAGTTTGTACCCAGCAAAAGTGGGGGCAGAAAAAGGGCCGAAAATAGAAAATAACAGAAAAGTCTGGGTGGGCGGAGAGGGTTTTTCCAGTACCAAGAATGGTGAATATCCTTTGCTTCTTGTCAGTATGATCCAGCATCTAAAAGGCTGAATAGCTGATGCAATCGATTGTTGCTATGGGTACCTCGTGCAAGGGTGTCTAGGTGCACCGGAAAAAGGTTAGGGGCAGATAACTCAATTATGAGAGAGAGAATTAAGGTTTAACGTTGCAACTCAATTATAATTGTACATACACAAATACTATTATTTGACAATAATTTTCATTTGTGTACGCTACAAGATCGGTCAGAGATGAAGCTCAGTTTGCTAACTAATACAAAAACAAACACAGAAGTTTGTGATAAGGTCATTTATTATAAATGACAGAGCAGGTCAAACAAATAATGACCGACAAGTAATGGGGGCATATACCAATGAAATAATCCAATAAAGTGTTGAGATCAAGACATGCCCCCAAAGAGAGAAATTTTGAATAAAGTTTGTACCCAGCAAAGGTGGGGGCAGAAAAAGGGCCACAAAGGATAACAGTGTGAAGCTGTTATCACGCCCCACCCGAAATCTCTGACCAATCTTTCACAGATAAAAGTGTTACAGGGGGAAAAGGGATATCGATAAGTAAACATACATGTTCAGGCGGCGAACCGGGAGCAGTCTTTGCTGGACTCCTGTGGAACATATACTGAAACACCAACAGAAATACATAAGATAAAGCAATTACTAGCATGTACCAAGAGATCGAGCAAGTTGGTAAATTCTGATAGCCTATGAAAAAGAAGAGATAATGACATAATCATTGAGAAACATTACGAACAAGAACATAGAATCAATATCACACCGTTTTAACACAATGAGTAGACATGTAAAGCAGACACTACTGTCCTTCCATATCTACAATATGTAACCATAGACATTCAAGCTATATAATATATGCAATATGTATCATGAATTGGAGGTGTACAGTAAGGTAAGGGCCATGAGAACAGGCAGTGCTGACATCTCTTCTGTATTCAATACCCTTTTTTAAACCACCATCATGCAGACCTGATTATGACACACAGGTTAGCAAGAGCAGGCAATGCTGGGCTCTTTGCAAGAAGAATATCACATGTGTGGGGAAAGACACATGGACATCTAGATGGGAGGTTATATAACCGGACACTTATTTGAGTCAGATAAATTCTTAGAAAATATGAATTATGATAATGTCTCAAAGCATCAGACTTCCAACGCCCCAATTTTCTTACACCTGCTTCAACGACCCCATGCGACACAGCTGTCATTGACAATTACTGATATCTAACTAATTCTTTTCCTATAACATAGTTTATATTCCTAAGTTACTGGAAATAATATTTTGGGGGTTTTATTCCACTTTGATGAAATGTCGTACAAAATAGCATAAAATTCTATGTTCATCAGAGGATAGATTTGTCATCCTGTCTACTCTTACTTTACTGAATAAATCTTTATCTTTTCTCCACAATACGTTGTAATAATCAAGTACTTTTAAAAAGAAATCTAGGTAGCTTGGCAGCATACACATTTGTATGTTATCATGTCAGATGATGTAACCCGAGTCAGGAAAAATGATTTGTTTCTAAACTGATAAAAAAAACCCGTGAGGAGCATTAAAGAAATATTTCATAATTTCTTTGTCTTGCTTATGCCTTAGTCATTTCTGATAAAGCAACTGATATATATTGAATAGAATCTAGTACTTTGAAAATTGTAACCCGAGTCACATGTGATGTGCGTCTCGTTAAATGTAATGTAAAGAAAATAACTAACTTTGCAGCTGTATGTTAAACTACTACATTTGTATTGATCATACACAATTGATGTTGGAATTTTGATCAGTTATATTTTGATTCTTTTGACTTTCAAATACGACTATACACATTTGTGCATGATCTGCTTATTTGGGATTTTGTTATGTGTGGTACATGTACCACTGCACCTTGGACATTAAGAGTTGGATTGTTGAACTCTTTTCTGTGTTGACATGTACATTTGTCTTCGAAAGAAGATATAAACTACACCAATTGATAATGAGGACAGTAGATTCAAGACACAATGTACAGAGCAAATCCTCTCAAGAACTGGTATTAGTTTGGGTTGTCATGTTTGCTATTTGCATTTTAATTCTTTGTGTGCAATACATGTATGTGCTTACAAAGGCCTACATAAGTTCTTCATGTGTTTATTGATCTGCATATACATCACATTGAAGTGTTTCTTTTGAATTGGTCTTAGTGATTGAGTCCTGTGAAGCATTTAAAATACTACACATAATGTGTACCACACCATGATACTGCAGTGATGTGGTGGTACGGTAATAATAAACATAAAATGATAAAAAAGCTGTGTATTCTATCCAAGCACATTTAGAATTATCATACAGCATTGTTCATATACATGTATTACTAGTGTTGCATATTCTGTATTGAATAAAGTTTTGTGTCCAAGATTAGATTCGGACAAACTGTAACCGGAGTCATGGTAACCTGAATTACGCTGTCTTCTATAAATTATCTTCCTGTTGCTATTATTTTTCAAGTTCAATATTGCACAGATATTTTGCAATGGATGTACTTTGTTTAATCAATGTTTGATGAATTCTCTCACATAATTAATTTGAAGAGAAATCTCATTTGAACTATAGTGGTCTGGAAGTCATGAATAAACATGATAAAAAGCTGCGTATTCTACCCAAGTATATTTAGAATTATGATATAGTATTGTTCATTTATTGTTAGTGTTGCATAATTCTGTTTTGAGTAAAGTTTTGCATCAACATTCAGCCACGGACAAACTGTAACCGGAGTCACAGTAACCGGAGTCACAGTAACCCGAGTCACGCTATCTTCTTTGATTATCTCCCTGTCACTATTATATATCAAGTTCAATATTGCACATATATTTTGCTATGTACTTTGTTTAATGAAAGTTGGGTAAATTCTCTCACATAATTATTTTGAAGAGAAATCTCATTTGAACTGTAGTGATCGAAGGATCATGCCACGCTCTTGCTTTTGTACATCAACAATACAATTTGAACTAAGACAATCAACTGGTTGTGTAATTGGTTAGGTCCTACCCTGAAGTAAATAACTGGAGGATGGGAGTTACATGCCATTTATATGAAAATCTGAGCAAAATGAATTTGCTTTTGGGGCTCTGAATGTAACCCGAGTCACGCTGGAATTGCCCTGGACATAACGTTGAGTCCCGATACTGTGGAATACTTATGGTCATGGGGTGCATGCCACTGTGTTTGAAATGTTTCAGAATGAATGTTAGGCCGATAACATGAGTGGAATTGACCTGAAAGTCAAGGTCTTTAACCTGCAGGACATGTTCGATTTTGTTAGTTTGAGATACCGTGAATTCCCCAACCCAGAGGAAAGGCAATCAGAAACGTGGCACTGCATATGGATTTTTGAAAATATGCAGGCGATACCTTATCCACTGAATTCACCAGTTTTTTAAGAATTGCAAAGTAATGGGCATCCGAATATCCTGTGTAGATTTAAGATTTTTAACACCCTTCAGAACTTTACAAAGGAGAAAGTTATTGGTTATTTGTGGACTAAATTAAAATTAAAAGGAATGCAACATAATTTGCCAGCACTAATGGAGTGGCTGGGAAAACCTGGGTAATTATTGTTGTGGAGGGATAAGAAATTGATAAACATACAGTATGCGGCAGTAGGAAAGGATTGTGCTGTTAGAAATTGAAGAACAAAGCAAATGCGTTACTATAGGTTGTAAATCTGTGCAGGAATTTCCACTTGATTGTTGGACAGTCAAGGTGATAGAGATTTCGCCTCCTG
>JAVTVY010039230.1:0-15994 GCA_036873755.1 Hanleya hanleyi | reverse complement strand
ATCACGCGAAATATTAAACTCAACCCAACACAACTGGTGAAGCTCATTAGAAGTTGTTGCTGCCCAGCGTTGTCCTTCCTTTGTATAATTGTCATTAGACGCGAGGTTTCTCAGTATTAAAATACAGAAGTCGGAACAATGATCTATATGAAGGAAACAGCATCTGGTCAAGATATTCAGATTTCTATGACTAGATAAGCGACATTGTCATCTGTTCTATGTAGGAGTGAGTCACAAGGCTGGTCGACACTTTTCAATAAGAACGAAATCCCTTTAATGATATCTTTCCTAGGTGTCCCAGGGAATGGGATAACGGTGAGATCTGATGAAGGACAGTTCAACCCAGGAAACCTGCTCACGGATACCAATATGAGAAACACAGGCCTGCAAGTGGCTCACAGTGAAAATATAGGACGAAATTTGCCAAAATATAGGAATTTTCTTAAGAAAATATAGGAAATAAGGGAGTGTAAGACAGGTCACTACTACTTTTTTATGTTCCCAAATTGGTCGTTTTCGGGTCGTACTATTGTCTGGCCGGCTGCCAGGCCGTGCCTGGCCGTGCCTGGCCTGGCCAGGCATTGTCAGACCGGCTCAATTACGTGCATTCCAAAGGGAATTACAGCTATTTGTTGATCTTACTATAATGTTTATACAATTCTGCTTTTATCTAGTATATTTTCAGGTGTATATCGGCACTTCTAAGGCCCGTGGTGGTCGATTTAATCTTCCATGCTGGAAATCCCGGCATAACCAAGATGGCGGCCGACCAGCTAGGCGGGGTGCATGTAAAAACCAGATTTTCACATACGAAACGGGATTGCCTGACCAGGCTTTGTCAGGCCGGCTCGATTACGTGCATTCTTCAGAGATATATTATAATAAAATGATAATTAGCGTTATTTAATACACTGAGAGAATGTATTTTTCATGTATTTATTACGGGACAATAAAACTGGGGGAAAAATTGTCACATTTATGGCCCACATTTATATGTGCACGGCCCGGCCAGGCATTGTCAGGCCGGCTCTATTACGTGCAATCTTCACGGAATTACAGCTATTTGTTCTATATATATACTATAATAAAATGATAATTAGCGTTATTGAATATACTGAGATTATGTATTTGCCAAAGTAAAGTTCCGACTTCAAGGGAAGCGGTTTGATGTTGAAACAAAAGCTTAGCAATACCTGTGGAGATGTCCTGATCATTTCTTTGGAATCCACAGAGTATTGATTGTTTGCTTCGCACCTTATTTCAAACATATATGCAGAATGTCCAATATAAAAAAAAAACGACTTCTATATTTACCTATATTTGCTTTGGAGAAAGGATATTTTGAGCCATTTCCGAAATGTGAAACACCGGCAGAAAATATCCTAAACTTCACAACTGTCACAAACTCAAGAATTTATTGTCATTGCCCATGTGGATTGCCAGACTGTTATGATGACATGGTCGGTTGCGAAGCCATGAATGGAAAAAAATATTGTAATAATTGGTCCCACAAGTCATGTGCAGGACAAACTGAAAATTGGTTCTGTAAAACGCATATTTAACGTTACATTTTGATTGCAATCTTAGGTTAACGTTCATTTGCCATTACTGTTATTGTCTGTTAATGTTATCTTTCATTCCTCCTATTATTATTATTTGTTAAAGTTATCATTATTCATTACTATTATTATTTGTTATAGTTATCATTATTCATTCCTATTATGATTTGTTAATGTTATCATTGAAATAAAACAGGAAATCTGAATCAATGTCATCGTGTTCCATTTACCCGACTTATAGTTTCAGTATCGCAATAATTGACAAACACATATAAATGTGACAATTTTCCCCCCAGTTTTATTGTCCCAGTTTTATTCTCTCAGTGTATTAAATAACGCTAATTATCATTTTATTATAATATATCTCTGAAGAATGCACGTAATCGAGCCGGCCTGACAAAGCCTGGTCAGGCAATCCCGTTTCGTATGTGAAAATCTGATTTTTACATGCACCCCGCCTAGCTGGTCGGCCGCCATCTTGGTTATGCCGGGATTGCCAGCATGGAAGATTAAATCGACCACAACGGGCCTTAGAAGTGCCGATATACACCTGAAAATATACTAGATAAATGCAGAATTGTATAAACATTATAGTAAGATCAACAAATAGCTGTAATTCCCTTTAGAATGCACGTAATTGAGCCGGCCTGACAATGCCTGGCCAGGCCAGGCACGGCCAGGCACGGCCTGGCAGCCGGCCAGACAATAGTACGACCCGTAGTTTTCTGGTGTTTAATAAAATTATTTCCACTGAATGCGGTCATAGTGGTGGTGAACTGAGGAGACCCGTTCTGCTGCTTGGTGCATTGAAATGTTTTTATATTTTCGGAGATGTATTTGCTCATGCCAAATTGACTCATTTCAGAGCATTGGTGAAAGTTTTCATGAGAAAAAGTCAAAATATAGGAAATATAGGAGGTTTTGAGTAAAATATAGGAAAATATAGCCTAGGAATGACTCAAAAATATAGGAAATATAGGAGGCACTTGCAGGTCTGGAAACACGATTTTGTAAATTTAAACAATTTATCATTAAAAAATAACCAGTTCATCATTTTTTCTGTCTCATTTACATAACAACTTTGGTTTGAATTAACATCACCACAGAATAATATGATAGGACCACCAACATTGTACCGTTCAACAGTTCACCGTAAGTACCACATCAAAAGCCCACTGGAACCACTCGAAGGATAATGAGGGTGTGAATGTTATTTTGTGAAACGAAATGTGTAACAGCTCGAGTGCGGACATTCAGATATTTACATATTAATATAAACATGATATTCCGTCATGTATTCGAAGGCACCCGTTATCATTGTTTTCCATATCATTTTGGCATTGTCAACCAGTATTAGATATTATGCATGATTGATTGCTAAGTTTTGCATTCAGACTAAGCAAGTGAATATATAGTCTCCTCACTGTCCTTGTGCAATGGTGAGTCACAAGAAAAAGTCGAAAAACTGACAGAGAAAATTTCATTTTCAAAGTCTTTTGAGGACTTTCCCTCTACTTTTTACGGGGCTTTCCAATGCCTGGAATTTGGAATTGTCATTTCTAGGCTTTTCGAGGTATTAAAGTTGGTGTACAAACCCTGTGTAAGATAGCATGAATTTACAATACAATGTCCTGGTGATTAGTGTCCTTTTTCATATCCATTTCTATTGCAACAAAGGACGGATATTTGTCCCCAATTTGGAGAAAAGTGTCCTAGCTGGGGTGGGAGATAGGACCCGGACACTCTTAGCCACCGGACATGCTTAGCCTCCACACCGGCTTATCACAACTGCCTTTCGATGACCAGTCCTACATGACGGAATAACCAAGAATAATCAAGGACGCAGCACTTCTAGACCACGACAACCATGTTCTATCTACTATCTACGTCTTGACACATAACCGACAGGACCACAACAAACCTTTGGTGTTAAATGTTATAAATATTCACAGCAATCAAATGAGGACTGAGTGGAAACAAGACCACCTACATCTATTTCATTAATACTGGTTTTCATTATTCTATACACTAGGTATACTGGTTACCTCTCCTGTGTTCCGTCTGTATTCCATTCAGAAGACAGGTCATGGCTAGGCCATTTCCTTTCAAAATTCTGTCCAGGTCTAGACACATTCTCCATAATGCGGCAATTTTCGGCCGACATTCCGCCCACAGCTTTTTAGAAATACACTGTAGTAATCTTAGAAATCCAGAAAATGAAATAAATTATCATTGTTGAAAATTGTATAAATCAGGCGGCAGGAAATACATGTATCAGCCAATACGATGCGTCGTTCAAATTCTGCCTGTATTAGCAGCCATCAAAGATGACGTAGTCATGATCGTCTTCTGTATGGAAATGCATATGGAATACAGGGGAGGTAACCAGTCTATAAACTAGGTAGATTGGGAGTCCATTTGGTTATCTATGCTGCTAGCCAGGTTACCCTCCAGATCCATGCCCCGTAAATCATTCAGATCATCAGGGTTTCCACCTTCAAAGCTAGCCTGGAAAGGAATGCTATTGAAATACTGGGTATCAAGGCTTTTCAAGTCGTCCAACGTGGTCTGGAGATCATTTTCATTGATGCCATCTGACCCCAACATCTGGGAGAGGTTCCGGCGAGCCAGAAATGTCCCATCGTCGTCGTCGTGAACACCACGTTGGTGTCCCGTGTCTGTGTTAACCAGTTTGCCTTCCAGGAGAGATCGGATATCCAGAACTGGACCACAAGAGGTCATGACCATGTTCTCTCGAAGACCAGGCACCGTTTGCTCTGATGCCGGTGACTGTTTCACCGTCTCGCCGCTGCGCCTACACTCTGTTGACAATTGTCTAATGTCGACATTGGGGGTGCTGCCCATGTATCTTGCATCAGGCAGATCAAAATGACCTCCCCGCTTAGTGGAGCTTGTTACAACTGCAACAGACCCTGTTGAGGCTTGGCTTGGATTGGTGACCTGAACCACGAGGTCAGCACGTGATATGGGGACGGACTGACTTCGGGATTCGATGGCCTGCTGCCTAGAGTTTGCATGATAATGTTTGATCAGTGTGGCCACACTTTGGAATTCTACTTGATCATTGGCCGTTGTACCAGGCGATACAGTCATACAAAGGTCAGAGTTACCTCCATCGGAGGCAGATGAATTCGCCCTGCTATCTCCAGTGTCTTGCACTACAGTCACAACGCTGCCCTCCTCCACACCTACACCGGAGAAAGAGCTCTTACTTCTCTTCAACATAGCTGACAGCTGATAAGAAAATGGGAACACTTGTGGGGATATTGTCGCCTCAAACCCTTTGCCTGTTGAGTTTGGGGTGAGCTTTGTGTTCTGTGAGATCATTGACTCTAAGGTAGCAGAGCTATCCAAAGGTTTCCCCAGATGAGGCTGGTTTTCACTTTGGTGACTAGCAGCGTGAACATCACCAGGAAGAGTTGGGGTATGTCGCTGCAGTGACAGAACAGCATCCTGGTAAGATGGCAGTTTATTCAGTAAAGAGTTATCTGCCCTGATAGGTCCAATGTTGCTGGAGTTGTCTGCACTACTGAATCTAGTCCTACTCGAGATCATCTGTGGACTGTGGACGGATGGTATCGTTTCCTGCATTGTCACACAATACGGCGATGTAACAGCTGCTGAAGCAGCCAAAGTGACCATAGGCTTTATGGGATTAATTAAACTCGTATCACTCTGAGGGTTACAAGAAACTGCAATGGGCATGAAACCATTCGGAGAAGCCAAATGTTCTACGGGACTTGGTTCAGCGCTGCTTCGCAATGTTTGATGAGGGGATGCAACAGACATGGGTGTGGATCTAGCACTACATGTTTGATCTTCCTTCGGGGAAGGGTATGGTAGTGGGCTCTGTGAAACTGTCTGGTAGCTAACATGCTGCTGATCTGAGCTTTGATGCAAGAACGGAGGATCTTTTCCACCATGTTGCCCCACTAATACAGGCAATGGGGTAGTACTGTGAACAGGGCTCGAATCAAAACTGTGGTAGCCTGCATCTGAGATGGGAGTCTGAGACCCGTGCCTCTCATTTGAATTCAGTCTATGTAGAACTGGATGAGAATTGTTTCCATGTATGACAGTTTCACAAGCGGAGGTACTGGTATAGGTAATGTGCTCGGTCCCAGGTTTCTCTTCGATTTCTACGAGCAAAGGAACAGGATGAGTTTGTTGTTGTTGCTGAACCTGTTGAATTTGTCTGTTGACAGCGAACAAAGGCACAGAAACACTCCGCTGGACAGGGGTATGCCTGCGTGTTCTTGGATCCCTCTGAGCTGAGAGCGGTACCGATGGAACAGTGAAGAGAGAATCTTGTGAGAGGTGGGAAGGTGGTATCTGACTCGACAGAATTTCCGCAGATGGGTCAGACAGCTGGTTGGATACATGTGGAAAAACATCCTCATATCTGGACAAAAGCTGTCCTTCCATTTGTGCATCTTCAATGGATCCTGTCATGTGTGTGCTGCTCAGACTCCCACCATTGTCGGACAAATACCCGCTAGACGATCGCTTCTCCATGGATTCCGTGATGAAATCTGCCACATCCGAGGGTAATTCCGTATCGGTTCCAACATCCATGTCCTGTAGCAGTGCATCGCTTTTACCGAACACATTCTCTAGGTCATCAAAGAATGTTGAGCCTGCAGGTAGCATGTGCCCCTTCTCTTCTGCCACTGGGTAATTCTGCTGGATTTTATTCTCCTGTACACCAATTGCTGGCAGTTCATGGCTCTGCATCACCAGTGGTTTCTGAGTGCTACTAGAATCTCCGCTCAAAAGTTTCAACAGATAATGGTCACGGCTGCCACTAGCTCGCTTGCTGGCCAGTGGCTTCTTCACCACAAAACTGTTAGAGGTTTGCACAACACCCCTATGCACAGTGGACACAGGTTTCTCTGGGGCTGGGCAGCGTTTAGAGCCGAGTTTGGTATCTGAGACTGTTCTGCTCTTGCCGTACTTTGCATGATCCTGGTATAAGTTAGACATCACATCGAGGTCAGCTGGTGATCGAGACACAACTGCCTTCTGCACACTCGGAGCTTGAGAATCAACATTGCATTTGGGGTGTGATGATCTCTGCTTCAAGAAAGTGTCGATCCTCTTGTCTAATTGCAAGCTCTGTCTGATCAGCTTGTGCGACAGTTTCATGGAGCGGGACGTCACCCCAACGGATGCAGTTTTCATGGATGTTTGGCTCTGATTATGTTCCGGCCCAGATTCTGAGCCAAGCGAGCTGACAATTTCTGCTGCTGAGAGGGGAACATCCAGCAAAGCATCGCTTTCTAAACTGGTAATATCTGGACAGATGGAACTTTTCTCTTCACCCTCCTCGGGTGAATTCTCCTGATCCTTGTGCTCCAGTTGAGGCAAACACGACTTGCTCCTCTTGGGGTTATTCTCCTCTGACGACAACTCTGTTTTCACACTAGAATATCCAATAAATATAACAGAATCATCGTCCACCGGCGTTTGTGAAACAGACTGTGGGCCAGTTCCTGTGTGACTCAGAGGCAATTCCTTGAACGATCCAGGGGATTTCCTCTTCCTTTTAGAAGTGGCTGAAGTATCGAGAGCTGATCCCGATGAATCCTCAGTTTCCATTTTGTCCATTTGGTCATCATTCTGGTTATGAACCAGATCAGACAGACCACTGTAGCCTCTAGGATGATTACTTTCGGGTTTGTAAAGTACATGTGATGGTACCTGGTGAAGCACTGACGTTGTTTCCCTAGAGACGGGCATGTTTATAGTTTTGGAATGTTGCATGGAAATTCTGTCCCTGTCCCCTTGTAGCTTTGGTCTGAGTTGGGCTGCAATGTCTTTCTCAACAATCGGTATACTGATCGTATTGCTTCGCCGCGGTTTTACAGAGCTTACCGATGGTCCAGTTCCAGCAGTTGGTGATGCGCCAACGATAATGAACATTTCACTGGTTTTGCTGGATGTTGTTGCAGCTTTGCAAGCATCTATCTTCCCTTGTAGTCCGGAGTTAACTATGGGCATCTGTGCGGGTATTGCAATCTTTGGTACAACAGGAATCTTTGACAAGGCTGGTGGCATGCTGCCAGATGTCGGTGACATGAGTGTTCTCATGCTGCTACTAGCTGGTGATACACCTGTTTTCATGATGCCAAAAGCTGGTGATACGACTGTTCTCATGCTTCCACAAGCTGGTGATACAACTGTTTTCATGCTGCTACTAGCTGGTGATACAACTGTTTTCATGTTGCTGAAAGCTGGTGATACAACTGTTCTCATGCTGCTACTAGCTGGTGATACAACTGTTTTCATGTTGCTGAAAGCTGGTGATACAACTGTTCTCATGTTGCTACTAGCTGGTGATACAACTGTTTTCATGGTGCCGAAAGCTGGTGATACAACTGCTCTCATGCTGCTACTAGTTGGTGACAAGATTGTTGTTATGCTCCCACTGGCTGGTGACACAGGCTGCAGTGATATCTCACGCTCTCTCTTCTCCTTCAGAATTTCTGCTACTGGTTTATTGCCAAACGATACTCCTTCCATATTCAATCCAGGGCCCCGCTGCTCACGTAACATTGAAGAAACAGTTCTGGGAGCCGGAGCCTTTGGTCGTATTGGTGTAAAACGAGTTTTCGTTCGCCTTGGCGTTAAAGGGGAGGTAACCCCTGGATTGGAATCTACATTTGGTGATGAAGAAGGTGCTCTCATACTGTCATTTTTCTGAGCTTGGGACTTTTCAACACAGTTTGGACTTTGCCTGCTTAAAGGTTCAAGTCTTTGATCTATTGCAGTCATTACAGAACCTGGTGTTCTACCACAATCTTTCCCGCTTAGCCGATTTACAGTATCCCGCGATGAAGCATTTGTGATGTTCATAGTTTTGTTCAGTTCTAATGTTGGTTTTGAAAGTAGCAACCTTGCGAGTCCCTTGGACAGGTTGGCTTTGGGAATACAAGCGGTAGGGACATGAACACTAGATGTCGTGATGGACGGATTAGCATTGACTGGCACAGACTGGAAGCCGGTGACTGGACTTCCCAAACCCTGAGACCCCAAGATCCTCTGTTGAAACGGAACGAATGCGCTTCTGCTTGGCCCTAGTGGCACTTTCAGAGGCACCTGTGACAATCGCCTGTCACTCTGGTCTTCCACCTTTGCTACAGTTGGAGCACGCGAGATGTCTGCAGACCGGAAGTCAGAAGTTTGATTCCACTGTGACACATACTTCTGTGCAACTGATGAGGTTTGAGTGTCCATCCTGTCAACTAACTCTTCCTCTCTCTTCGCCTCTACCTTCCACTCTGCACTGACTTCAAATCCCTTACTATTTGTCACCATGTCCTTCTCAACTGTCTTTTTCATGAAATCATTCTCATTGCTGGATGGGAAAAGATTCCTTTCCAGTTTGTTCATTGTGTTCGTCGCCCCTATCTCCAGATCTGATGGTGTACAAGCATGACCACCAACCTTCTCTTTCTCTTTCTTTCTCCGACCCTTTTCTGAACCACTCTGGCTACTTCGCCGCCGATACGAATCCCTTATCACCACAGGGCTCAAGAACTCCATCTCCGACACTGGTCTACGACTTTCCAGGGACTCGGCTCTCGTAGGTGTGAGGTTCGGGGAACAAGACGAACTTGACTTGGCAGGGGAAACAAGGTTCTCCACCGGTGTTGTCACTGACCGTCCTTGTGTTGGTGTTGTAGGAGCACTCTGGTCCTGTCCGCCATTGTTCCCGCCTTTCCCCAGCTGTTCTTGTTCTTTCTCAATCTCAGATTTTTGCTGCTGGAGTCTCCTCTTCTGCTCTTTCATGAGCTCTCTCTCCTGGAGTTTACGCTGAAGCTGTAGTTGAGTCTCTCGGTGTTTGTTCCCTCCTGATTGGTTCGTGAAGAGCTGTGACATGTTCCCTGCAAAACAACAGAAATTATCCCTTATTATCCATCACTGAGATTTCAGAAGATGAACAATGCCAGACCTCCGATACAATTAAAGTTAATCCTTAGCCGCAGTCATCAAAATATAGGAGTAACTGGCACGGCGTCTAAGTCGACTGAGCCAACCAAAAATTCTCTATCATTAATGTTCCCTTCGAAGCACTATGAAGCATTCTCAGGATAGGTCGACACTCGAGTTACTCCAAGCCTGTTAGATCCTTCAAGCGACATATCCAAATGGGGGAGCAGATAGGATTTAAATTTAATTAGATGAGGGGGATTATGCGACCCAGAATTCTTTAAAAAATTCATTTGAGCAAAAATATAGGTATTATAGGATCATCATGATACCTGCCTTAGACAACAGATTTGCCCGGATAGCAGCAACAGATGATTTGACCTGTAACTCTA
Organism: Hanleya hanleyi; assembly: GCA_036873755.1. NCBI lineage: Eukaryota > Metazoa > Mollusca > Polyplacophora > Lepidopleurida > Hanleyidae > Hanleya > Hanleya hanleyi. Next base: position 6,090 of record JAVTVY010039230.1, on the reverse strand, counting down.
AATTTGAGGTTTGTAGCTTTGCTCTCTTTCCTATGTCTATAGCACAGGAAATATTTTAATCAATGATAACTGGACTATTTCTGAGTTGCCAAAATTATCACCAATGTAAGCATAATTATCCTTTCTTGCAAGAGTAGGATAATTTGGTGCATATTTACCATATCTACACCAGTTTATCTGCCCCATGCTGCAGACACAGAAAAAAAAAGAGCAAAACTACAAACCGCAAATTCAAGCCAGGAGTCAATGCACCTGATGCTGCTATCGGTCCAAACCTATTGCCTGTGGACTAGCTTCTATTATATGAGAATATTTCCCTTAAACATCTCTGAAATTCGAACTATGTCCATGAAATGTCATGTACAATGATGGTAAAGGTTAGGATTAAGTCCCCCAGTCTAAAATAATTGACCACGCAATAGCCCAAGGTCACACTGTCCATCTTTCCTCTCCACAATGCTATAAGATAAGCTTCACAAAGAAAGCCTGGAGACCTCACACTAAGTCATTGTCAAAATAAATGAATTTGGTGATATTTTCTTTGTAAGATTCACCGACCTTTGCTGCTCTGTCCCCTGGACTCCTGCATGGCTGCGATGACTGTGAATGCTGACATGGATTTACTGTTGACGTAGCTATTGCTGACCAGGAATTCTGCCAACTCGCGCAGGTCCGTGAATGACTTGTCCAATAGTTTCTGTGACCATTCGCAGACCAGGTGACAGGACGCTGTGAACAGCTCATCATTCTGTCCTTCCTCTTCCTGCGGGGAGAAGAAATATTTAATTTGGGAGTCAAATTGATAAAAATAATAAATTTACATGTAATTTTTACATTTTTAAACTGAAACTTACCTTACTGACATATGCGTTCGTGTGCAAACACGGATTAACAAGTGAAGAAATTAAAACAATAGCACAGTTCATTTCCCGCCTAATCACCCACGCCAGCACTCAATCACAATAGATCTCCACTTCTTACGCGTAAATGTGTAAGATCCCAAGCGGGGAGGTCGGGTGGGACCATCACTCTGTCAGTAAGGTAAGTTTCAGTTTAAAAATGTAAAAATTACATGTAAATTTATTATATTTTTTACACAGTGAAACTGACCTTACTGACATATGCGAGAATCCCAAAGCAGGACGGAGGGAAGTCCAAGTGACAGCGACTAATGGCGTGAGGATTAGACGGAAGTCAGCAAGAGACTTCATGCTGGCCATAAAACTTAAATAAGAATAGGCTTCCATAAAGACTCAATAGCGACAGGGTCATATAACGGTATCGTAGACACTGTCCCTATAGTAAGCCCAGACCTCCCAGGCTCATCGGCGCTGACATAATGGAAGTTATATACACGTGCCCCCCCCTTTTTTTAAAGAAAGTTTTTTATGAGGAAACGTGTTCTTACCATTAAAAACCGATAAAAACACACAGGCCTCTAGTGTCTGTGTGCTGACCCGACCCCGGTGATCTGCTGCGCTGTCACCAGTGGTCCCAAGGAAAATAGGTCGTCCTTGATAAGTGTCATGTCTCTCAAGTAGTATGATGCGAAGGTTGTGTGAGATCTCCAAAAACAAGCCCTCATAATATCAGTTACTGACCTGTTGGTCCACAAAGGCCAGGACGCCCCAAGCGCCCTGATCTCATGTGCAGAGACATCACACAACGCAGCCTGCATCGATGACACTCCATCGTAGGCTAACCTAATAGTTTTGGAGAGCCAAGAAGAGATAGTGTTTTTAGATATCTCTTGTTGGCTCCGGGGACAAAAATGGTATAAATAATCGCCTTCGCCCAGCACGTAGTACTTTAGTGCGACTAATATATACAGTAAGGGCACGAACCGGACACATAAGGTTGTCCGATTCTAACCCTGAAGGAAGGAAATCAGCTAAAGCTGGAACCCTAAATTCTCTACAAGAAGTGTCGTACAGAGATTGGTTCTTGGCTACAAATTCAGGAATGGTAGTAAGTACCACATAAGTCCATCGAGAACCATGCCTAATTTCCCTAGCATCCAAAGCGTGTAGTTCTGACACGCGAGCCGCTGAAGCCAAGGCTAACAAAAAAACTGTTTTGTAGGATAGGAATTTCAGATCGGCTGTAGTTATGGGTTCGAACGGGGGTTCTGATAAACTCCGTAGAACTAATGCTAAATCCCATTTAGGAAGTTTTGGTACAGAGACAAGCCTGTCAATCCTAAACGATCTAACCAGAGCTATTAGATTAGGATCAGAGGCAGGATTAACGCCAGTAGACAGGTTAATAATCCTAGATAATGCAGATCTGTAACCATCCACCGTAGATGGAGCAAGACCCTTGTCTTGAAACAGGTGTAACAAGAAATCTGCTATCTGCTGAACAGAGGCAGAACGGGCATCAATGTTTCTTCCAGTGCACCACTCATGGAAGACCCTCCACTTCCCTTGATAACAAGCTGATGTGGAGGATCGAGTGGAAGCGACCATTCTTCTCGAAGCTTCCCTAGAAAACCCAACCTCAGTGAGCTGATCCTTGAGCACTTGCAAGCGTGCAGATGGAATGCCTGAGGTTTGTGGTGGAAAATTGCTGACTTCGGTTGACGAAGTAGTTTTTCCCAAAGAGGTAGTCGTCTTGGGACGTCTACCAGTAATTCCAGAAGGTCGGGAAACCACGGACGAGCTGGCCCCCAAGGGACAATTAGATAAACCACGCATGGATGCGCGCGTATCTTTTGTAGAACTAGAGGCAGGATTGAAGGGGGCGGGTAAGCATACGCTATTAGACCCGTCCAATCCTGCGATAGAGCATCGACTCCCACTGCTAGAGGATCCAGTACAGGGGACATATACAGAGGGAGTTGATGATTCAGGTGAGTAGCGAACAGATCTATCAGCGGTTGTTCCCAAATCTGAGCGATTTGGCGCAGAATGTCTGTGTGAAGCTGCCACTCCGGCGGTATAATCTGATGTTTTCTCGACAGTGCGTCGGCTAGTACATTCAGATGTCCTGGTATGTGTCTGGCACGAAGTATGATATCGTTCTGCCAGCACAGATGGTAGAGTATCTCGGTCTGCTTCAGAAGCTTCGAGGACCGAGTTCCCCCCATCTTGTTGATGTAAGCTAAGACAGTTGTGTTGTCTGTAGCTACCAGAACCGACTGGCCTTTGAGGTCCTGTATCAATAAGAGTATTGCTCGATTGACGGCCATGAACTCTAACACATTGATATGGAGTAACCTCTCCTGCGGCGTCCAATAGCCTGATATCGACTTGGATCCGAGGTGGGCCCCCCATCCTTGCATCGAAGCATCCGTGAACAGCTGATGAGTAGCTTGAAACGGAAGCAGTGTTACACCAGGCATCACGTTGAGAGGGTCCATCCACCATAATAGGTGATGTTTGACTTCCTCTGTGACAGGAATCATGGGATTCCTGTGCCTGTGTGGCCAATGCTGATTTAAATAGATCATTAGTGGCCGTAACTGTAATCGGCCTCGTGGTGTGACATCCTGTGTGGATGTCAGTAGACCGATTATTGATGCAAACTGGATGGCAGTGCGACAAGAATGTCTGATGAACAGTGGAATGTCGCGACATATCTTGCACCAACGAACTTCCGGTGGCCGAGCAATGACCAATTTGGTGTCGTACGCCACGCCTAGGAAGTTCCGTTGTTGTGACGGTGTTATCTCCGATTTTTCCTCGTGTGGGAGATAACCCAGTAGTTCGAGGATGTGCCATACAAAAGTTGTATCGCATCGGAGTTGTATTCTGCACATATTCCTGATAATGGAATCGTCTAGGTAAAAATGATATTTGATACTTCGACTGTGCAGATACGCCGCCACTGGCTGAAATACTCTGGTGAAGATCCAAGGGGAACTGGCTAGACCGAAAGGTAGAACCTGGAATTGGAAACGGCGAGCACCGACCAGGAATCTCAGGTACTTCCGGTAACTTGGATGAATCGGGATATGCAGGTAAGCGTCCCGAAGATTCAAGGAAGTTAACCATTCCCCTTGAACCAGAGCGGTCCTGATGGACCGGAAGGACTCCATCCGAAAGTGAGGGGGTTTCATCAGGAAGTCCTTGTTCAGCCTGCGCAGATTTATTATCATGCGCATTTCCGGTGTATCCTTCTTTGGCACAAGGAAGACCGGAGAATAGAACCCGGGGGACCGGTCGTGGACCGGAAGTTCTATTACTGCATGCTTCTGGATAAGTTTGTCCACAGATGCCTGTGTTACCAGAAGGTGTGCCTTCCGTATAGGTATACGGGAGGGCTTGGGAGCAGCAGTAAGGGGTGGATCTATAGTAAATTCTAGGGGGTAACCGTATCGAATAGTACTAGTCCGTGAGCTACAAGGGCTCACCTTGCACCCCCCCCACTACAGACCGAAACTATGTTTTTTATGTGCTTTAGGACATGTCAAATAAGAAACAATTTGTTAACAGTCGATAAACTGGGACTCACTACCCTTTTAATCACTTCGAAATTACTCCTATGTTAATAAGTACAATTTTTGTGACAATAGGGGGTAGGGTTACGAGAATAGTCTTATCTTCCATAATTATTATCCAATCTTTATAATGTTGGCCAAATATTATTCAGCATTGATTGCTGCATCGAATATTTACAAGATAATATCACTATTTGTTGGGTATGACGTCACACAGGGACCATACATACAAAAGTAGCAGAAGTAGCGAAAGCGGGCGTTTTGGGGTGCGTGAGGGTGTGCTTGAGCGATTGAGGGACCATTCTTGGTTCGAATGCGTCGGGTGAGGTGTCAAAGTGAAGCCCTCGGTATGTAGACCACGGCTCGAGGGATCTCCACATGATCTGTGATGTCATTGGTGACGTCATCAGTAGGAGTAGTAGACAAAGTAGGCATTTGAGGATGCGGAGGAAGGGTTTTGGGGTAGAGATGGACCATCTGTGGTCTAAATGGACCGTGTCGGGTGTCATCTTGTAACTCTCTGCATGTAGATGCAGAGGGACACCCCGCACGGTCCATTTGGACCACGGATGGTCCATCTCTACCCCAAAAACCTTCCTCCGCATCCTCAAAATGCCTACTTTGTCTACTACTCCTACTGATGACGTCACCAATGACATCACAGATCATGTGGAGATCCGTCAAGCCGTGGTCTACATACCGAGGGCTTCACTTTGACACCTCACCCGACGCATTCGAACCAAGAATGGTCCCTCAATCGCTCAAGCACACCCTCACGCACCCCAAAACGCCCGCTTTCGCTACTACTGCTACTTTTGTATGTATGGTCCCTGTGTGACGTCATACCCAACAAATAGTGATATTATCTTGTAAATATTTGATGCAGCAATCAATGCTGAATAATATGTGGCCAACATTATAAAGATTGGATAATAATTATGGAAGATAAGACTATTCTTGTAACCCTACCCCCTATTGTCACAAAAAATTGTACTTATTAACACAGGAGTAATTTCAAAGTGATTAAAAGGGTAGTGAGTCCCAGTTTATCGACTGTTAACAAATTGTTTCTTATTTGACATGTCCTAAAGCACATCAAAAACATAGTTTCGGTCTGTAGTGGGGGGGGTGCAAGGTGAGCCCCTGTAGCTCACGGACTATACGGATTACCCACGGATCCATCCCCAGTTTTTGCCAATTCCGCCAAAATCCTTGAAGTCGTCCCCCGACCGGGAGACTGGATTTCGGCGGGACCGGAAGTTGAGGCAATTCGTGGTCCCGCCATGTCATGAGATTGACATGGCCCGAATCGTCACCGGCCCTGCTGCTTTTTGCCACGACCTTTCCCTTTTCCTTTATAGTTGTGATTGGTCTGGCCTTGCTGTTGTGGCATGCGACCCGCCGCTTGAGACTTCCCTTTGGACCGGAAGCGGAAGTAGTCGGCCTAGGTTGCTTGGCTGGTGGACCGGAAGTGTCCGTAGAAATACGTTTTCCTGTCCCCATACCACCCGCTCTAGACGGAGGATTAGGCTTAGCCTTCTCCACCGTATCCCTTAGAGACGGTATAATGCCATTAAACAACAGCGAAGATGCTGGCGATTGCTCCTTCAAAGTACGAATGACTATATCAGGAGCATGGTTGACGACGG
>JAVTVY010039229.1:0-17130 GCA_036873755.1 Hanleya hanleyi | reverse complement strand
CGCCAGGGCTCGTGCAAAGTGGATTTCCAACCGTAAGTTGCCTTGCTTGGCCAGGGCCAGCTGATGGTCGTTCTCTTAGGTGGGGGTCAGATCGAAACAGAACAACGTGTATCCGTTCCCGTAGTCCTCCCGACTGATCATATTCCCTTCGTCCTGATTTATTTGACCGGTGGCTGTAAACAGGCTCTGATAGGCTCGAATGAAATTCCTCCGCCCAAAGTTCGGGGTTAAGGCCGTGGCTGGCACCCGTTGTCCATCCACATGCAGGGCCACAAAATTGATGCCGAAATGTTTAAAGTCAAACGGATTCTCTGGGTAGGCTCCGCTGAAACTGGTATTTTCTACACAGGCCAGGATCAGTCGCTTGGGTAGTTCCCCCAGGAACAGGTTTTCTTTGTTGGCGCCCATATTTCCAGCAGGCACAGAGAACACTTTGGTTTGTACACGTCGGATAGGGTACTGGGCTGGCTTTGTTTCCAAGGCTTTCATGTGTCCCAATTGAACGGCTGGATTCGGTTTCACTTTTCGGACATACAGGACTGCGTCTTGGATGACAATCTTATAGTCCGCCGCATGCCCCTCTACGTTAGTGGCCATCAAGGCGAAGGTCGGAGGCGCCCGTATCAGTCGGATTTTGATGGGGGTCTTGTTCAAGAGGTACCGGTCTTGCATGAACATGTCTGCATGCAGTTCCATCATATCCACTCCGAGAGGCACTGTTCGCAGTGAAAGCTCTTCCGTTTGTTGTAACCCCATTGTCCGCCGTGTCCATGCAGCTCGGGCGTGTCCTTGTAGAATAAAGCGGTTGTCAGGCTGAGATTTTCTTTAGCCTCCTCGGCCATACGACAACAGTGTCTCGATGTAGGCTCGATAGGGGTACGCGTTGGTGGTCACCGATGAGTTTGTCGCTGAGAAAATATCTCCGCCAGCCATCGAGGCGTAGCCAGAGACTCAATGGGCCCACCGTTGCTTGGTTTCTCAGCGATTCTGGTGCTGTAGCTCCGCCGACCACCTTGGCTTTCGCTGGCGCCGCGGTGGTATGGGCTAAACCAGGCCGTATCCGCATTACTGATGGTGAACTCGATGGGCTCGGTTTCGTTGAGCTGGAGAGCGGGAGATGCTCCACCCATAATCCTTGTTCGACACTGGTCTGTGTGGGCGGCACGGTCCACAAATCAAATTCACTGTTGGTGGAGGGGCAGGACTCGGCGTGGATCAAGGACATGTTTTAAGAAAGATATCCTTTGTCTTCTTCGATGTGCGTCGTCGCTGGGTCGGTCGTCGAGTGGTGCGTGGTCTCAGTGGGGCAGCTCTTTTATTCCCTACGGTGCGCTGTGCTTTGGCCACCAAGACGCCTCCCGCTTCTTTGGCCCGCCGTTTCAAGGATTCTTTGGGTGCCGTACCCTCCAAGACATCACCGGCCACTTGCAGTCCACTGCGTACCGCTTGTTTGCCGATTGCTTTCACCCCACGCGTCACCAAGGGCAGAAACGTTTTGACGATGCTGCCGAGTATGTTCCCCAGTCCATGTCCTCGTTGCATGCGTGCACCGCTAAAGACCGGAAAGCCACTCCCGGCCTGTTGGGCATAATAGTCCATATAGCTGCGTGCATCGCACTCGTAAGGTACTTTCATTATGCAAAGTGGGGAGCACGTGCTTGTCGAAATGAAGTGTCAGCACCACTTTTCCTCGTTCGAATGCCACCGGTCGTCCCGTGTCATCTCTTATATCCACCGTGATCGTGTTGATGTCAGTTTGTCGTACGGGCAAGTAGAGTATGTGGGTGAAACTGTGGGTGACTTGACCTCCATACGTCTTTTTCATGGGGACCACCCGTAACAGAGGTGTGTTGATATCGCCCACGATGTGGTTGTCCACCACGTCCGAGTAGACGTAGAGTCCGTACATACCCGACTTCATATCCATCGGCATCTCGCCATGGTGTTCGGTGGGACCAGCGAACGTCTTTAGATCGAAACCCAACGTTTGCTGTAGGATAGCACTCAGTACCACACTCGCCTTGCCGGAGACGATAAGCTGTGCCTTGTCGTTGTGTGCGTTGTAATCGAAGTCCACGTGATTCTTGAAGGGATAGGCTTTGATGGGTCTTGAAGTATTCGTCACTCCCCGTAGCGCCTTATAATGCATCAGTCTTGACAGCCCACCCATGAACTCTTTGGGGGTATCGTATTGGCCTTCGGGCAGGGTGAGCCGGGTGTTTTTGCCTTCGTAGGTGACCTCGTACCACACTTCACTGGCTCGCACGTTGTACCACGAGTAAGGGTATTGGATATCCACGAGGGCACATTCCCAGCGTCCAGGTAAATGTAACGGTTGTGGTAACTGGGTGACGTACTTGGCCACGGTGTTGTCAGGAAACACATCCAGCGAACTGTTACTGGGTAGGGTGAGGTAAAACATGGCGACTGAGCTGTCCTGCTGCTGCTGTTGGCTTTAATAGGTGTTCCAGGCCTTGGGCGGTTGCGTCCGGCGTCGTGTTCGTCGCGTTGACTTGCTACGTGTCACGGCTCTGGAGATGTGGGGTGTCCTGATCGAGGGTGGTTTTTTAAAGGTTTGAAAAGAAGGTGCCCGTTGTGGTGGTGGTGGTGGTGGAGTTTTGTGGGATGACTCCGGTTCCCAGTCGGCTTCCCAAGAAGGTTGTGGTGAGAGTCGTGGTGCACGAGTCGGTGATTGCATAAAGGCCCAGCGCTGGGGGTTCCCCACCAATTCCTGTGGTACATGCATGTCTTTCAAGCCTTGAGCGAAGACCTCCCATCCTCGAGGATCTGTGTGCGATCTGCGTTGACGCATCAGATCATTCACTAAATCCGTCATGTGGGTGCCGGGGACCACCTGATTCTGTACCAGGAGTTCGTCTTTATCATTCCAAGTCATGTTAGGATTCTGTTTCATCCGTTGTAATACCAGGCCAGTTTGTTTCTTGAACGATGCAGGTACACTCTTCAGCACTTCGTCTTCCACCCACTGTGGGGCTGTGGGGGCTACCTCACCCGGCTGTTGGAACGGTGCTGAGGTCGGCGGTCTGTCACGTGGTGGTGGTGGTGGTGGTGGTGGTGGTGGTGGTGGTGGTGCTGTTGCTGGGGTAGACAGGGTTTGTATTGGTCCATGAACGTCATGTACCGTTGAAGCGTCTCATTGTACCGTTGTACTTTCTCACTGTCGCTTAACCCCGGTCTCTGTAAGATCTGTTGCATCTCTCCATCGAGGCTGTTTATGGTCTTCACCGTAGGTGGGACAGGGTAGGGTGATTTGAGGTTTTGCAGGAACCGTGGTTCGACGAGGACCATTTTTTTCGTGTGGTTCATTGTCGGCCGAAGAGTCCACCCAATACTGGACCCAACACGGAAGCGGCCAACGGTGCTAAGATGGCCCCGAGAAAGCCGCCTTTCTGTAACACCTTTTTCTTTTGTGTTTGTGGGACCCGCTTATGGACTAGGGTTCGGAGGCCTGTCTTATGCTTGGCCAACTTGGTCTTCTGAGCCGGAGTCAGTGGTACGTTGCCTTTTAACAGATTGTACCCGATCTCGCACAGACAGCGTACAAGGTCAGGGTCCGCACCGCGTACAATGGTTCGGACTAACTCGGGTGGGGCCGTCTTCAATACACGGGGCGTGGGAGCGTGCTTCCGTACTCGCGCAGACATCCTGTACAACTAATGCTAGAACCCACAACGCTGCTCTTTTTATCTACTTCAGAGAACGAGACAAAGTCAACCCTGCTGTGGTATTCATTCTTTTTATTATCTCCATCATCAAACACACAGACCCCAGCTGGGGGCGCCACTGTGGATGTGTTTACATTATTTTTGCATGTACACGTGGTGGGTCTCTCCGGGAAAGATGCCGGTGCGTAGTCGAAGGTGGTCGGGGTGGCTTGCTTGAGGTCGAAGAGCATATACCCGTGCTGAGGGGTTGTGGCATCTTTGAAGGCTTCCAACGCAAACGGTGTGCGGCCGGGATACATCTGTCTCACCAGGTGCAGCAGTTGAGTGGTATCTCTCGGGTTTTTGAAGACCACCAGGTAGTGGGCATTTAAGCTGATATTCCGATGTTCTTTGTTTTTACTGAACAGATTCTGCACAATGTTGATGATGCTGAGCCGTCGATGATAGCTGCCTTTGGTAAAGAGTTGGGTGACCCGTGCATCCGTCTCCGCCATGAGATCATCCAGAACCACCAAGGTGTCGGGTTCCAAATCGGCCAGGTTGGGTAGGCCTTCCACGAACGTGATGTGGGGCATTGCTGCATACGCTTCCTGCCATTCTTCGTAACACCACACGACTCTGGCAATGGGTGGAGTGATCATGCTGTCGGCGTGTTGAAGGAGCTTCCTGACGAAGTGCGTTTTGCCGGAGCCCGTCGGTCCTGCGACGACGCAAGTGAAGGGATGCTGCCACCCAGGGTCCATGGTTCGAGGTGTATCCGTTGTCGTGGTAACCCGCTCTTGTAAATTTCGTACGAGTGAACTGGAGTGGTGGCGGGTACAACGTCGGTCGTCGTTGTCTGTTCACTGTCAGTGTCACTGTCACTGTCTGTTCACTGTGCTGGGGGTGGGTACAACGTGGGTGGTCGGTTCACTGTGAGGGATGAAATCCGGTGGGTGTTCAGACGTAGTGGGCGTACTTGGTGTAGGTGTAGAGCTCGACGTGGCTTGTACGCGGGGTGTGGTGGTGGTGACTGGGCTCGATACGACTGGTACTCTCTGTAGACCGGTTTCGCTGGTGCCTGGTGTTCTCAGTTGGTTAAGTAACGTGCTGACATAGGCTACGTCGTAAAACACACCTCCGTACAACACACTCAGCAGGGTTAGCAATAGCACCCCAAAGATCACTTGCGCTTTGCGCGTTTTGCGAGACGCTGTCTTCAGAGGCAGCTGCTGTTGGTCCATAGCACTGTGGTCGGACGTGGAATGAAGGAGGACGGCAGTGGTGTCTGGCTTTATAGTCGTTTCACCTGGTCGGCCGCGACCCAGGAATTGAAGGAACTGGGCCAACCTTGCCATTTCACGAAATGAAACAGTTTGCCACGTCGACGTTCCGTTTTCAAAATCTGCTCCACCGTGTAGTAGTCTTGCTGTGTTTTTACAACAGGCTGTAATTCCGTCTCGTAAAACGTCCTCAGCAACGTTTCCCCTTGGAGATCTTCCAATTCATAGACTCGCCGCTGTCGGGGTAGGCGCCGTTTAATCAGGAAGTGCTCATCGCTCCAGTTGGGCAAGTAACTTTTCTCGAACTTGCCCTTGACTTTACTGATCCGTACAGGGTCGCCGACCTTGTACACCGCCTTCGTCGCTCGCTGCGATGGCCTGGGGTACAAGACACGCCGGACTTGGGCTTCATTGCGTTGGGTCACGGTAATGGGGGCTCTCTCTATACTCCGGTGATAGGCTCGATTGTAACCACTCACAAGTTTCGGGAGAACATCGATGTATCGCCTTGTATTCTTATAGGTGAAATATTTATACATGCGGCCTTTGAATGTCCTGTTGAACCTCTCCACCACGGAAGCCTTGGTCTCGTTGTACGTATGGAAGAAAAACACCTTCTGTTTCTTGAGAAAGGCTTGGAACGGTCTGTTGAGGAATTCCGTGCCTTCGTCGGTTTGCAAATACAAAGGTTTGCGCCCGGTCTTGAAGATGTCTTTGAACGCCGCTTTGCCCCCGTTTTCGTCCGGATGGGTACCACCCACGCATACTTGGATAGGATATCGATGCACGTCAAGATATACCGATTCTCATCGTTGTGTTTGGCAAAGGCGCTCATATCTACCAAATCCGCTTGCCACTGGGCATCTATTCCTCCCACGATGACGCGGTTCCGTAGAAAATGGCGACGGACAGATCGATGTAAGGTATAGGTGTCTTGTCTTCTTAACTAATCTCGGACTTGGGCACGTTGTACCCCCTGGGGTTTTGCCGCTCGATAGAGAGCCGACAATGCACTATAGGCTGCCGGACTGTCGGGACTGTAGTATAAGTTATCCAGCACCTTCTCCCAGCGCTTCATGGTGACACAATGATGATGCACCCTGGCTCTATCGTTTATTTATAACGGGTATATCTTGGGCCGGAGTTTCTTTCTGATTTTCTTCATTGGCTTTCACAGTGGCCATGGTAAATGACCAGTCCAACTCGTCTGATGACCGCTTGATAAGCACTTCATCCACATCCACCACGGCATCTTCCAATGCAGACCATAGGTCAGGGTGAAGGGTAAAATGCACTGTACCTCCATCTAGCCGAGCCAATTGAGCAAAGAAAGGGCCGCGTCGGATGTACACATCGTGACACAAGTGGATGAGGTCGCCGTCCAGTTCACCAGACAACACCTGTTTGAATTTGGTCCAGCCCTCCCGGGACAGACGAATGTGAGCCGGGCACGGTTGTGTAGGGTCCGCATCACAGATGTCTCCCACCTCCTCCATGATATCGACCTTATCCGCATACACGTGCAGGAAAACCCCGGGGGTCAAGCTGAAATACGCCAGTACTATATGCTCCGTCATGGTCAGTACGTGAATGGTACCACATTTCACTGTCTCTCGTATTTATAGGGAGAACCCCGTGAGATCAAAAGGATCAGGTGGTCATATCACTGGGCTGACTGAGTCTAGCCGGGTAATCAATGGCATCGTCGTCGTCGGGTTCATGTAGTTGTTCATGTGGTTCAGCCAGCGCGTCCTCAATAGCACGAGCCCACCCCAACTGGTGTGATGATCGCTCATCCGGTGTAAACAGCTGGTCCACAATAGGCACCACTTTCTCCAAGGCTGACCACAGATCGGGGTCTAGGGTGAAGCCTCGCGTAGCATCTTGGTAGCGGCCCAGGCGTAGGAAGAAGGTTGCACGGTATACGTAGATGGCATTGTCTATGTGGATGAGGTTTCCGTCGAGCTCGCCGCTCAACACCCGTTTAAATTTGGTCCAGCCGTCACGAGGTAGCGTCACCGTATTTGATAAGGTCTCAGCGGGCGCCCAGCAAATATCTCCACGGTCTTCCACCAGGGTGACTTTATCTTCATAGACGTGTAACCCCACCCGGGGTGTAAGGGGCAGAATGGCTCGTAGGACGGGTGACATGCTTGGTCCAAATGTCGAACGGTGAATGACACACACTCTGTCTGACCCTCGTATTTATAGTGTCAATACCACAGCGCCAGGGTCAATAGGGCACAGACTAGTATGAGGCCAACCAGCCGGCGCTGGTTCCGGCGTGAGCGCTCCTGGTCCATAGCGCGAGCATCAAGGATGGCTGTCATAGTCCAGTAGTGGTGAGTGATGGCACGCCTCTCCATCGAGTGCACTCTGTGGAGGACCGCTTCTGTGAACTCGTTCAGGATCTGGCGTCGTCCCTCGTTGTCATCGCCATCTGCAAACATGGACCGGACCACTGCTCGGTAACCCGTGAATGAATTCACCGCGGTGGCATGCTGTAAAATGCGAGTCGCATGGGGCTGGATCTCCGCCATGGCTCTGTAGAAATGAAGGTGTGGGATCCAGAGGGACGTATTTTATAGACCAGATGTAGCTCTACGGGTGTAGTCCGTGATACGTACTATTCTGATGGGTTAGTCCAAAAAAGGGAGCAACAACAACAACAACAACAACAACACAGATTACAGATCAATCCTTTTATTATTCGTGAACAACATAGAAATGCATGTACTGACCTGTCTGTGGGGGTTTCCCACAATGGCGTTCACCTTCGCGTCTTTTCGTGTACGTCCGTGTCTTTTCGTTAAAGTCCGTGTATTTTCGGTAAAGTCCGTGTCTTTTCGGTAAAGTCCGTGTCTTTTCGGATCGGTGACGTCCGTGTCTATCGTCCGGGCACTTCGCGTCTGCGCCTGCATTGGGTATGTATAAGGGTCTTCATACGCGCGCAATGCGGCTCAGTGGTACACCAGTACACCAGTCTCGATCCTCGACTTGGGGTAGAGTGTGCTAAAAATAGATTACCAGCTAGCGTGCTATAAAAGGGAAGCGGCCTTGCCATTTCATCAGACACTCTATCAACCACCAAGATGTTCACTTGCACAACTTGCCAGAAGCAGTTTACTCGTCTAGATAATTTACGACGCCACGAGGCCTCCACCCACAACGATGGACTGTATACTTGTATAACCTGCGCACGGTCATTTAATCGGGAAGATGCTTTACTGCGCCACGAACGTTCAATTCATGGGCCATCCAAGCGTCCATGCGAGGATTGTGATCAACTCTTCAAACGACGCAGTCAGTTGCTGCGACACCAACGGTTGATTCATGCCCATGAGCATGAACGACAACTTCCTACTGAAGAGGAGCCACGGAAGGTGAGATCCAGTGAAGATAAGCCCGGGGAGACGAACGCCACTGGTGATGCGATGAAGGAGAGCCCGCCTATACCCACAGTTGAGAAGAGCCTGAATATCCAGCCGGACCCCAGCGTTACGGTTTCGAGTGCTGACAACATCGAACATTTTCTGGTGGAGCCCATAAATGTTCCTAGCGATCTCTTACAGGACAACCATCCAATCAGTGACATCGATCGGCGCCATTGGTCCATGACACGGTACTGTTTCCACCCTCAAGATATCTACAATTTCCCACTGACCAACCGCACCTGTCTACGCAGCTACGTGGAAGCCATCTTCAATGATCAAACTACGGCCTTTACATTGAATGTCGCTTTCGGGTACATCTTACGTCACAAAAAGACGGTCCAGTTACAGTATTATTATCCCAGTGCCAACAACCATGTGTTTGACCAGCCGGTCACCTTCATTAACCGGGGGTCACTAGAGACGATGCTGGAGATACTGGACACCGTGGATGCCTTGAGATGGGCGCATCGTCAACGCCCCAACATTCAATGGGTGGTAGAGAGGGTAACCAATGTCACGTTTTTCCTGACCAAGCTGACCGATCACCCCCATCGGTTGAATGCGTCACCCGTGCACTGATGAATATCATGCTGTACACACACTCTATGTCTACATGCTGCTCGCTGACTTGAGCTCAGTAAACACTTGACCTAATGTGACAATGTGTTAAATAATAAAACATGGTGTTTGATATTTCAATTTGTTTTGCTGTGAACATACTAAACATACCCAGGGCGGCTCCCCCCAGCCTGGGTATGATGTAACATTGGGGTAATAAACTATATAAACATTACTAAACTTGTTGTTCCCAAAACGGCTATTTTCATACCCTTCGGCCACCGCGCATGCGCAGAAGGCCGATATGTCAACCCCACACCCAGCCCATTAGATGCCCCTTCACATAAGCTTCACTTGGATACCTCACTCGACCCCATCGGACCATTTTACCTAGGGACTACTTTTTCTCCGCGGAAGGTTTTTCCCGCGACCGAATCACCGCCAGACATGACCGCATCACCGCGGATGAATACATCTTTCACAGCCGCCATCTTAAACCCACCACCCACCCATCCACCACAGCCGCCATCTTAAACCCACCACCCACCCATCCACCACAGCCGCCATCTTAAACCCACCACCCACCCATCCACCACAGCCGCCATCTTAAACCCACCACCCATCCATCCACCACAGCCGCCATCTTAAACCCACCACCCACCCATCCACCACAGCCGCCATCTTAAACCCACCACCCACCCATCTTGCACCACCACACCGGCCGCCATCTTAAACCCACCACCCACCCATCCACCACAGCCGCCATCTTAAACCCACCACCCACCCCCACCCATCCACCACAGCCGCCATCTTAAACCCACCACCCACCCATCCACCACACCCCATGTGACACAATACGCGCTTCTGATTGGCTGTCGCGTGTGACCTCCACGTGTTCTCCACAAAATATGCAAATTTCTGAGGTCAAGGGACCTCATTTTACTCTATGTATACTACTATGGGGTAAAACATATTTTATTTCATATCAGATTATTTTTTACTAATTTATCATGCATTGTTTTCGAGGAAAAAAAATCGAAAATACTGACCGAAAAATGCTCTTTTTGAAAATGACGTCACTGTGACGTCATTATGATGGCCATCTTGAATTTTTTTACATGTTCTTGTAGAGCTTGACCCAAAGATATAGTGTGGTGTGTTTCAGCGCACTAGACTTTGTGATAGGGGAAATATATAGGGGGCACTTTCCGCCCTCCCCCGCCCAGGCTGCGGTACACCTCAAATCTCCCAGGCCAGATAGGGTTAAGCGGAATTAGATACGCTAGCTCGGGAGCTGTGATGACAGATCAGCTTAAACTCATCTGATCTTAATGGATGAGCATTGTGAACGTCTGATGGTGTAAACGAGTCAACATGTTGTAAATCTGGTAAATGCAGGAATACCTAGGAAAACTAACCTGTAATGCCAGACGTCGTACTGCTTAAATTTCCCACTTAGGCAATAAATCTACATATATTTGTCGAGAGACGTGTACAGAGGGTGGGCATCGGGGCCTCTGGCCACCGTAACAATTCAAAATGGTGGCCACTAGCTGTCCCCAGAAATCGTGTTTTCCTTCTTTTCTGTCCATTTTTGTTTTGCAATTGTCTTGCCTAAAATGGCATGAAAGTAATTTGTCTGTCAAAATTGATTGTTCTCAGTCATATTAATTAGTTTTGAGAGAAAATATCGAAAACTCAATATATATGTTGGCACGATAGGAGGCAGATCATTTGAATTCGTTCACCCTTTATAAATCGCGTGTACATATTTTAACTGTAAATGAAATTGGGCGTACACGCATTACCCGCCATACATATACGCCGTGATAATCTGACAGTGATCATTTTGGTAGTTTCGTACTAACTAGTTTACTAGAATATCGATACGGTTAAACCTAACAGGCCGGGGGATCCCCATCTACGAAACGACGAAAACAAAAAAACTGACGGTATGTGTGACTTTATATGTTATTGGGGTCATTTTAAGTCTACTTGCTATCCGCGAAGAGGATCTCGGGTAATTTAAAAAGCGGGTGAGTGACAAGATATGGCGACTTGTATCCGTTTTCATTATAATTCTCCCTTTTCATCCAATATCCAAAATTATTTCATTCCACATGAGCGTGGTATTTCCTAATTTAGTTCGTAGGCCTTTGTGGAGAAAGTTGCTTGAAAAAAAAAAGTGAAGAGAGGGAAAAGGGCGATTTCAGAATATGGGACGTCATCGGAGCAGCCTTGGGTTGGTTTGCCTTTTGCCTTAGACCTTGATCCTGATACATTTTTTGTATTATTTTTTCACTTTCTTTACTACAACTTTGGCGAGTTCTATAAAGTTTGACGCACCGTTGCAACGCCAACACAATTTGAACCCCTACGCTCTCATTGGACGCGGTTCCAAATAATTCTTGTCTCTGATTAGCTAATTTCAACGCCAACCTTTCGACCTTGGTCTTCTGACTTCAATATTTCTTAGTTATTCAGTGTCCACTTACCTCTTGAGGTCATCGAGTGCGGCCAGTCATATACCCCATCTGTTACTATTATGAGTGAGTTTCTTCCGGGAGCATTCAAATGGAATAGTGATTTCTCTCGCTGTGTTTGAATAATTTCTTGCTTCTTTCAGGGAACTGTCACGTATCCAGAGCTCACATTTAGCGTTTTTGGTGTCCTGTCCATCGTTGCTGGTTTTTGTACCCTGATACTCCCGGAGACGTGGAATCAGAAACTTCCCGACACCGTGGCAGACGTGGAGGCGATGGGCTGGGGATGTTTTCGGCGTCATACATGTAATAACGCCCAACTCGATGTGGATGAACCTGATATGGAACAGAGAACTACTATACTATAAAATAAAGACGATCTCTATACGATATTTACGGTAAAGACGAGAACAGACTGCGTTTCATTGAAAGAAAGTGTAGAATTGTGAACAAGCTAAGTAATATAAGATATAAAGATAACTAAAATATATGCTTTCACTTCCTCTCGTGTATTCAGTTATGGCAGCTGTGTCATTAAATTCATCATAGGGGTATTGTATGTTCGCTTTCAAGACTACCGGTCTGCTACTCCCTGTTTTGGTGGAAGGCCCGCTGGCCGAGTGGATTAGATCGGTGACATATACATGTAGTGCTGGCGGTGGGTGACTTATTCTGGTGGTCTCTGGTTTGAATCCCGCATGGGATTAAGCGGATTTTCAGCACTAGGATGTGTGCTATACCAAGATTGTGTAATCCCAAAATAAGGTAAATACCGTAACACTAGTATAGCCACTGTAAATGAGTAGTATTACATACTTTGATGATGAGATAAAATAAATATAAATAACATTATAAATAATAATAAATAAATATAATACATATAAGTTTGATGATTTCATTATCGAGGCAGACACGTGCGACTAAGATTTAGCTCAATATGATCATTGATAGAGCCCATAGCATGAGGTGTCTTGGACACACAACTGATAAATGTAGGCCTGCCAGATTAGAAATGCTCATGATACTCAAAGCGTTACCAATCGGCGCTCCAGTGAACTGCCAGTGGCGACAGAATCAACTGATACTAACTGGAGAGGTAGACCTATTATAACGGTTCTACGATAGAATACGATGGCATCATGTGAGAATAGGATATATTGAATCTACGTAGCGAAACTTTATGTATATAATAATCATATAAGTAAATCATTTATATATGCGTTAGTTTCCAAAATATTTGTTCTAATTTATTATATTATCCATACAGCAATGCTACAATTTAAAAAGAACCAAAGTTAATGGTACTGAAACGTTTAACGTGGGGAATGGATGTTTCAGATCCACAAGAGAGCGCGCAGGGTCCCCAAGACAAACTGTCAGGCTACCGGGAACGCACTCGTGCACTGATCTTGGCCAACGAGGGAGTTCGATTCAACCTGTCACCTTGTCTGGATCGAGGAGGTTGGAAAGGAAGACCTGTAATGACAACCAAAGCAAATTAATACAATAATGACATATAATTCTATCAGCAGGAATACAGGATTCAGATCGCGGTAGCGTACACTCCCTGCAAAGAAGATCCCTGATCTATGAATTGGATTCACCTGTATTCTTATAGTTATCTTTAACCGAAGTGCAATAAAATAGAAAGATATATACAACATTATATTGCCCTAGCTATATCGCGATCGGGCCTGGTCACAGCCACAGTCTGGTCACGACCGGTTCTCTCGTGGTTGGGTCCAGCTTCTATCTTCCTTCCCCAGGTCTTCGTGGTTGGATCCAGCGTCTATCTTCCTTCCCCAGATCTTCGTTCACTCCCGTATGGATGAACTTGATGTCGTGTCTCGTCTTACACGACCTGGCCCTCCCGTGGTTATGTCCGGCCTTCCCCCGGTCTTCTTCCCTCGGGCTGTATGGACTTCTCGTCGTCGTCGTTTCTCGTCTTACACGACTAAGCCCCTCCAAGCGTTGGTAACTGTCAATGGATACGGACGGCCTGGGCACGACAGTACTATCACAGTACAAAGGCTTCTACGGCACCGGCCCGTCTCTCTGTAACACCGCAGGACTATTCAACTGCACGGCTCACCACAGCAGCAGACGGCACCCCTCGTAGGAATACACCCCCAGGCTTCAGCGACCCCGCTCACGGCGACTCACTCCGCGGCCCCGCTCCAAGGACGAATCATCAAGGCTAGAGCTCACGGCTACACGGTCCACATAGGATCGGACATCGATAACACACGGTGGATGGGTAGGCACCTGGTCTAGTAACCCTCTTCCTATACTACTGTATGGTCACCTGTTATAGAACCCTCTTTCTATACTACGGTATGGGCACCTGGTATAGGAACCCTCTTTCTATACTACTGTATGAGACAGTATTAATCTATGATTGGCCGTGAATTACTCAATGTATGTACAGGGTGGTGGGAGACTGTATGCTTATGGAGGCGTGAATGGATAATCGTTTATGGTACGATTTACTGGGTAGGTGTATATTTATCAAGCTCTAGACCTGAGCCTATAGCTTGTGAGTGTTAGCGTGAATGTATTTCAGCCCGTAGGTTGTGTGTTTAAGTACGTGTGTGCATGGATAATTGTTTATGTAGGATTTGTGTTTGATTAGGTTTAGCTGTACCCTCTTCACAGAGACGAGCGTCTCCTACCGGATACAGCTTAATCGATACCATTAACCACAGGGCCGTACTAGCACAACTGTTCAATACGGTTGAGTCAAGTAGAGATGCGGCTAAGGTATGGCCATGCTATCAACACTAACGCCGTTAGTTAATTCCCAGAGCTAAACCTACACGTCTGTGCAGTACGGACGAGGATCAGGTAGAGATAGGAATAACCATTAACGATAAGTGTCTATACCCTATCTCCCAGTGCAATACCCGCACAACTGTGCATTACGGTTGAGACAGGTAGAGATCGGAGTAGAGTAAACATAGCCCGGACGTGTGAATGTAAGTGAGTGTAAATGTATGCTGTGATGTTATAGGATTCGGCGGCGGCACTTCTTCAATTCGGTGGCCTGGTCCCGGCCCGGCGGCGGCACAAATTCGGCGGCCTGATGACGGTCCTTCTCCGGCCCGGCAATGTATTGGATTTCTTCTCCCCAATACAATTGTGCGTGTTCTCACCTCGAAGTTTCTGCTGGTCTGCCTCGTTTCCGTGGGAGCCTAGCTTATATAGGGCTACCGCTCTTCTGTGGATAAAGGTAGAAACAGAACGTTCTCCTGCAGACAAAGGTAGAAACAAGTCGACGATGCCAGCGCCCTCTTTATTGTCAAATAATCACACTTCCCCCGATCAGTTTATCTGAACTTCGCTGGATAAATATGCCTATGGAGGAACAAACTATAATTCATAACGGACGTAACTGGTAAATCTCCGCTTCCAACTCTCTCTAGTTAATTCATACGACGACCGCAAAGTTCACTGTTCCTCATCTGCATACTCCCAATGTTGACTTCCGGATTCCTGACTGACGTCATCTACAGCGAAGCAAGTGAGCTCACCAGCGTTCCTTTTCGCCGTCCCGACTGATCGTTTGAGATAACTTCACCGGGATTTCGAGGCATTGTCTGTCTCACGGATTATTATAGTTCATTCTAGGAAAATTACAGCGTTGAATTCCATCAGGTAAGTGAACCGCACACATAAACACAATGTCACTTTCGATTTCACATATAGTCACATGTCATGACACCAACAGTGATTTATTAAAGGGGATCCCAAGGGGTCGTTTGTATTCTGTACTTTCGTTACAGTACATTCGAACAAACCTCTGGCGAGAACTGATAATGTTTAACAGGTTGCAGGATCTGAAATACCACCCGATCAGATTGTACCACCTAATTTAATTGAGCAATGTGTATTGAAAATCTAGATGTCATGAACACATTATGAGGCAATATGGGACCCGATGAGAGATACAAGTATACAGTAATACACGAACTCATCAAATGAAATCCATTCTACATGTACATATATTGCATGGTCTGATAGTCTGTTTGTCAAAACGCCGACTAGGGAGTGCAGTACAAAAATACAGATGGTGTGTTTTATTTGACAGGATAGCCCGTAGGCTATGAACGCGGTTTGTCCAGTTTTTAGGGTAGTTCTTGAAAAATATTACAGCTAGCCATCAAACCAAATGCGAGACCTGTACCGCTGACTCCGTCCCGTCAGACGTGATCGATCAAATTTTCGGATTGAAATATACCAATCTTAATAAATTAATATTCTATCGATGCTCCCCAATCGTATATGTCGCTATATAGGATCTTACGTATTTCGATTGAATTTGGTGTTCTGAGCGCCCATACCATGGATATTTAGTAGCATTATGGCATCATGGTCGCGTCTGGACTTATCCATTTGAAGTCGTGGAGGGGAAATAGGTTCACTCTGTCCATTTACCCCAATGTTTACACTAAAGATCAGTCCATATATCTACCTCGTATTATGGTGCCACAATGTCGGGACCGTGGCAACATGAAAAGACACCCCGCCAGCGAACCGGTTAATTCGGCTGAGCCAACCAAAAAATCTTAGTCATCAATGTTCCCTTCTACGGTGGCTCATAGGGGACATGAATTTTATTTTGCCAGTTTGTTCATTTTTTGCTAATTTCTACCTCAGTTGAAATGTTTTAAATCGAGTTGAAATTATTTCTACCTCAGTTGAAACGTTTTAACTCGAGTGGAAATCATTTTTACCTCAGTTGAAACGTTTCAACTCGAGTTGAAATAATTTCTACCTCAGTTGAAACGGTTTAAATCGAGTTGAAATTATTTTTACCTCAGTTGAAACGTTTGAACTCGAGTTGAAATAATTTCTACCTCAGTTGAAATGTTTTAACTCGAGTTGAAATTATTTCTACTTCAGTTGAAACGTTTTAACTCGAGTTGAAATAATTTCTTCTTCAGTTGAAACGGTTTAAATCGAGTTGAAATTATTTTTACCTCAGTTGAAACGTTTCAACTCGAGTTGAAATAATTTCTACCTCAGTTGAAATGTTTTAACTGGAGTTGAAATTATTTCTACTTCAGTTGAAACGTTTTAACTCGAGTTGAAATAATTTTAACCTCAGTTGAAACGTTTCAACTCCAGTTGAAATAATTTCTACCTCAGTTGAAACGTTTCAACTCCAGTTGAAATAATTTTTGCCTCAGTTGAAATGTTTCAACTCGAGTTGAAATAATTTCTACCTCAGTTGAAGCGTTTCAACTCTAGTTGAAATAATTTCTACCTCAGTTGAAACGTTTCAACTCAAGTTGAAATACTTTCTACCTCAGTAAAAATGTTTTAACTCGAGTTGAAATTATTTCTACCTCAGTTGAAACGTTTAACTCGAGTTGAAATAATTTCTACCTCAGTTGAAACGATTCAACTCGAGTTGAAATTATTTCTACCTCAGTTGAAATGTTTTAACTCGAGTTGAAATTATTTCTTCTTCAGTTGAAACGGTTTAAATCGAGTTGAAATTATTTTTACCTCAGTTGAAACGTTTCAACTCGAGTTGAAATAATTTCTACCTCAGTTGAAATGTTTTAACTGGAGTTGAAATTATTTCTACTTCAGTTGAAACGTTTTAACTCGAGTTGAAATAATTTTAACCTCAGTTGAAACGTTTCAACTCCAGTTGAAATAATTTCTACCTCAGTTGAAATGTTTTAACTCGAGTTGAAAT
>JAVTVY010039228.1:0-16681 GCA_036873755.1 Hanleya hanleyi | reverse complement strand
GCCACTTCTAGAGTGGTCTAGATAGCTCCCTAATACATTTATCTATCTTTCTGACCCAGTTTTGGGTGTTTAAATTGGAGCTGCCATACCCTCCTAGACAGCGCTAAATGGGTATTATCTGGATATTTTTATAATTTACACCGACTGTATTTGTTGCTCCCAATCACCCAGATATCGAATTTGTGCCACTTTTAGAGTGGTCCACATATCTTTCTAATACACTTATCTATTTTCTTGACCCATTTTTGAGTGTCTAAATTTGAGCTGCCACACCCTCCGAGACAGCGCTAAATGGGTATTATCTCGATGTGGTCAATATACACTATCTGTGTTTGTCGCTCCCAATTACTCAGAAATCTAATTTGTGCCACTTCTAGAGTGGTCTAGATATCTTCCTAATACATTTATCTATCTTCTTGACCCATTTTTGGGTGTTTAAATTGGAGCTGCCATACCCTCCCAGACAGCGCTAAATGGGTATTATCTGGCTTTTTTGATAATTTACACCGACTATATTTGTGGCTCCCAATCACCCAGATATCGAATTTGTGCCACTTTTAAAGTGGTCTAAATATCTTCCTAATACATTTATCTATCTTTGTGACCCATTTTTGGGTGTTTAAATTGGAGCTGCCATACCCTCCCGGACAGCGCTAAATGGGTATTATCTGGATATTTTTATAATTTACACCGACTGTATTTGTTGCTCCCAATCACCCAGATATCGAATTTGTGCCACTTTTAGAGTGGTCTACCTATCTTTCTAATACATTTATCTATCTTCCTGACCCATTTTTGAGTGTCTAAATTGGAGCTGCCGTACCCTCCCAGACAGCGCTAAGTGCGTATTATCTGGATATTTTTATAATTTACACCGACTGTATTTGTGGCTCGCAATCACCCAGATATCGAATTTGTGCCACTTTTAGAGTGGTCCACATATCTTTCTAATACATTTATCTATTTTCCTGACCCATTTTAGAGTGTCTAAATTGGAGCTGCCATACCCTTCGAGACAGCGCTAAATGGGTATTATCTCGATATGGTCAATTTACACTATCTGTGTTTGTCGCTCCCAATTACCCAAAAATCTAATTTGTGCCACTTCTAGAGTGGTATAGATATCTTCCTAATACATTTATCTATCTTCTTGACCCATTTTTGGGTGTTTGAATTGGAGCTGCCATACCCTCCCAGACAGCGCTAAATGGGTATTATCTGGCTTTTTTGATAATTTACACCGACTGTATTTGTTGCTCCCAATCATCCAGATATCGAATTTGTGCCACTTTTAGAGTGGTCTACATATCTTCCTAATACATTTATCTTTCTTCCTGACCCATTTTTGAGTGCCTAAATTGGAGCTGCCATACCCTCCCAGACAGACAGTAAAATCTGTGTACATTTCAAAATATTTTGCTAGCCACTCTTAGAGTGGTCTAGATATCTCCCTAATACATTTATCTATCTTCTTGACCCATTTTTGAGTGTCTAAATTGGAGCTGCCGTACTCTCCCAGACAGCGCTAAATGCCGTACTTTATTTTACTTTTTATACTTAACACCGGCTGTATTTGTTGCTCCCAATCACCCAGAAATCGAATTTGTGCCACTTTTAGAGTGGTCTAAATATCTTCCTAATACATTTATCTATCTTCCTGACCCATTTTTGAGTGTCTGAATTGGAGCTGCCGTACCCTCCCAGACAGCGCTAAATGCCGTACTTTGCTTTACTTTTTATACTTTACACCGGCTGTATTTGTTGCTCCCAATCACCCAGAAACCGAATTTGTGCCACTTTTAGAGTGGTCTAAATATCTTCCTAATACATTTATCTATCTTTCTGACCCATTTTTGGGTGTTTAAATTGGAGCTGCCATACCCTCCCAGACAGCGCTAAGTGGGTATTATCTGGATATTTTATAATTTACACCGACTCTATTTGTTGCTCCCAATCACCCAGATATAGAATTTGTGCCACTTTTAAAGTGGTCTACCTATCTTTCTAATACATTTATCTATCTCCTGACCCATTTTTGAGTGTCTAAATTGGAGCTGCCGTACCCGCCCAGACAGCGCTAAATGCCGTACTTTACTTTACTTTTTATACTTTACACCGGCTGTATTTGTTGCTCCCAATCACCCAGAAACCGAATTTGTGCCACTTTTAGACTGGTCTAATTATCTTCCTAATACATTTATCTATCTTTCTGACCCATTTTTGGGTGTTTAAATTGGAGCTGCCATACCCTCCCAGACAGCGTTAAATGGGTATTATCTGAATATTTTTATAATTTACACCGACTGTATTTGTTGCTCCCATTCACCCAGAAACCGAATTTATGCCACTTTTAAAGTGGTCTACATATCTTCCTATTACATTTATCTATCTTTCTGACCCATTTTTGAGTGTCTAAATTGGAGCTGCCATACCCTCCGAGGCAGCGCTAAATGGGTATTATCTCGATATGGTCAATTTACACTATCTGTCTTTGTCGCTCCCAATCACTCAAAAATCGAATTTGTGCCACTTCTAGAGTGGTCTAGATATTTCCCTTATACATTTATCTATCTTTCTGATCCATTTTTGGGTTTTTAAATTGGAGCTGCCATACCCTCCCAGACAGCGCTAAATGGGTATTATCTGGATATTTTTATAATTTACATCGACTGTATTTGTTGCTCCCAATCACCCAGATATCGAATTTGTGCCACTTTTAGAGAGGTCTACATATCTTCCTAATACATTTATCTATCTTCCTGACCCATTTTTGAGTGTCTAAATTCGAGCTGCCATACCCTCCCAGACAGCGCTAAGTGGGTATTATCTGGATATTTTTATAATTTACACCGACTGTATTTGTTGCTTCCAATCACCCAGATATCGACTTTGTGCCACTATTAGAGTGGTCTACATATCTTTCTAATACATTTATCTATCTTCCCGACCCATTTTTGGGTGTCTAAATTGGAGCTGCCATACCCTCCGAGACAGCGTGAAATGGGTATTATCTCGATATGGTCAATTTACACTATCTGTGTTTGTCGCTCCCAATCACTCAGAAATCGTATTTGTGCCACTTCTAGAGTGGTCTAGATATCTCCCTAATACATTTATCTATCTTTCTGACCCATTTTGGGGTGTTTAAATTGGAGCTGCCATACCCTCCTAGACAGCGCTAAATGGGTATTATCTGGATATTTTTATAATTTACACCGACTGTATTTGTTGCTCCCAATCACCCAGAAATCGAATTTGTGCCACTTTTAGAGTGGTCTACATATCTTCCTAATACATTTATCTATCCTCCTGACCCATTTTTGAGTGTCTAAATTGGAGCTGCCGTACCCTCCCAGACAGCGCTAAATGCCGTACTTTGCTTTACTTTTTATACTTTACACCGGCTGTATTTGTTGCTCCCAATCACCCAGAAACCGAATTTGTGCCACTTTTAGAGTGGTCTAAATATCTTCCTAATACATTTATCTATCTTTCTGACCCATTTTTGGGTGTTTAAATTGGAGCTGCCATACCCTCCCAGACAGCGCTAAATGGGTATTATCTGGATATTTTTATAATTTACACCGACTGTATTTGTTGCTCCCAATCACCCAGATATCGAATATGTGCCACTTTTAGAGTGGTCTACCTATCTTCCTAATACATTTATCTATCTCCTGACGCATTTTTGAGTGTCTAAATTGGAGCTGCCGTACCCTCCCAGACAGCGCTAAATGCCGTACTTTACTTTACTTTTTATACTTTACACCGGCTGTATTTGTTGCTCCCAATCACCCAGAAACCGAATTTGTGCCACTTTTAGAGTGGTCTACATATCTTCCTATTACATTTATCTATCTTTCTGACCCATTTTTGAGTGTCTAAATTGGAGCTGCCATACCCTCCGAGGCAGCGCTAAATGGGTATTATCTCGATATGGTCAATTTACACTATTTGTGTTTGTCGCTCCGAATCACTCAAAAATCTAATTTGTGCCACTTCTAGAGAGGTCTAGATATCTGCCTTATACATTTATCTATCTTTCTGACCCATTTTTTGGTGTTAAAATTGGAGCTGCCATACCCTCCCAGACAGCGCTAAATGGGTATTATCTGGATATTTTTATAATTTACACCGACTGTATTTGTTGCCCCCAATCACCCAGATATCGAATATGTGCCACTTTTAAAGCGGTCTACATATCTTCCTAATACATTTATCTATCTTCCTGACCCATTTTTGAGTGTCTAAATTGGAGCTGGCATACCCTCCGAGACAGCGCTAAATGGGTATTATCTCGTTGTGTTCAATTTACACTATCTGTGTTTATCGCTCCCAATTACTCAGAAATCTAACTTGTGCCACTTCTAGAGTGGTCTTGATATCTTCCTAATACATTTATCTATCTTCTTGACCTATTTTTGAGTGTGTAAATTGGAGCTGCCGTACTCTCCCAGACAGCGCTAAATGCCGTACTTTACCTTACTTTTTATACTTTACACCGGCTGTATTTCTTGCTCCCAATCACCCAGAAATCGAATTTGTGCCACTTTTAGAGTGGTCTAAATATCTTCCTAATACATTTATCTATCTTCCTGACCCATTTTTGAGTGTCTAAATTGGAGCTGCCGTACCCTCCCAGACAGCGCTAAATGCCGCACTTTGCTTTACTTTTTATACTTTACACCGGCTGTATTTGTTGCTCCCAATCACCCAGAAACCGAATTTGTGCCAGTTTTAGAGTGGTCTAAATATCTTCCTAATACATTTATCTATCATTCTGACCCATTTTTGGGTGTTTAAATTGGAGCTGCCATACCCTTCCAGAATGCGCTAAGTGGGTATTATCTGGCTATTTTTACAAGTTACACCGACTGTATTTGTTGCTCCCAATCACCCAGATATCGAATTTGTGCCACTTTTAGAGTGGATTACATATCTTCCTAATACATTTATCTATCTTCCTGACCCATTTTTGAGTGTCTAAATTGGAGCTGCCATACCCTCCCAGACAGCGCTAAATGGGTATAGATAATACCAATTTAGCGCTGTCTCGGAGGGTATGGCAGCTCCAATTTAGACACTCAAAAATGCGACAGGAAGATAGATAAATGTATTAGGAAGATACCTAAACCACTCTAAAAGTGGCACAAATTCGATATCTGGGTGATTGGGAGCAACAAATACAGTCGGTGTAAAGTATAAAAAGTAAAGTAAAGTACGGCATTTAGCGCTGTCTGGGAAGGTACGGCAGTTCCAATTTAGACACTCAAAAATGGATCAGGAAGATAGATAAAGGTATTTGTAAGATAGGTAGACCACTCTAAAAGTGGCACAAATTCGATATCTGGGTGATCGAGAGCAACAAATACAGTCGGTGTAAATTATAAAAATATCCAGATAATACCCATTTAGCGCTGTCTGGTAGGGTATGGCAGCTCCAATTTAGACACTCAAAAATGGGCTAGGAAAAAAGATAAATGTATTAGAAAGATATGTAGACCACTCTAAAAGTGGCACAAATTCGATATCTGGGTGATTGGGAGCAACAAATACAGTCGGTGTAAATTATAAAAATATCCAGATAATACCCATTTAGGGCTGTCTGGCAGGGAGATGCAAGTAGCCCCATTTGTAGACACTCAAAAATGGGTCAGGGAGAAAGGATAAATGTATTAGGAAGATATGTAGACCACTCTAAAAGTGGCACAAATTCGATATCTGGGTGATTGGGAGCAACAAATACAGTCGGCGTAAATTATAAAAATATCCAGATAATACCCATTTAGCGCTGTCTGGGAGGGTATGGCAGCTCCAATTTAAACACCCAAAAATGGGTCAGAAAGATAGATAAATGTATAAGGGAGATATCTAGCCCACTCTAGAAGTGGCACAAGTTCGATTTCTGAGTGATTGGGAGCGACAAACACAGATAGTGTAAATTGACCATATCGAGATAATACCCATTTAGCGCTGCCTCGGAGGGCATGGCAGCACCAATTTAGACACTCAAAAATGGGTCGGAAAGATAGATAAATGTATTAGGAAGATATGTAGACCACTCTAAAAGTGGCACATATTCGATATCTGGGTGATTGGGAGCAACAAATACAGTCGGTGTAAATTATAAAAATATCCAGATAATACCCATTTAGCGCTGTCTGGGAGGGTATGGCAGCTCCAATTTAGACACTCAAAAATGGGTCAGAAAGATCGATAAATGTATTATGAAGATATGTAGACCACTCTAAAAGTGTCACAAATTCGATATCTGGGTGATTGGGAGCAACAAATACAGCCGGTGTAAAGTATAAACAGTAAAGTAAAGTACGGCATTTAGCGCTGTCTGGGAGGGTACGACAGCTCCTATTTAGACACTCAAAAATGGATCAGGAAGATAGATAAAGGTATTAGGAAGATACGTAGACCACTCTAAAAGTGGCACAAATTCGATTTCTGGGTGATTGGGAGCAACAAATACAGCCGGTGTAAAGTTTAAAAAGTAAAGTAAAGTACGCATTTAGCGCTGTCAGGGAGGGTACGGCAGCTCCAATTTAGACACTCAAAAATGGATCAGGAAGATAGATAAAGGTATTAGGAAGATAGGTAGACCACACTAAAAGTGGAACAAATTCGATATCTGGGTGATTGAGAGCAACAAATATAGTCGGTGTAAATTATAAAAATATCCAGATAATACCCACTAATACTCACTTAGCGCTGTCTGGGAGGGTATGGCAGCTCCCATTGAGACACTCAAAATGGGTCAGGAAGATAGATAAATGTATTAGGAAGATATGTAGACCACTCTAAAAGTGGCACAAATTAGATATCTGGGTGATTGGAAGCAACAAATACAGTCGGTGTAAATTATAAAAATATCCAGATAATACCCATTTAGCGCGGTCTCGGAGGGTA
This sequence comes from Hanleya hanleyi, assembly GCA_036873755.1. Classification (NCBI taxonomy): domain Eukaryota; kingdom Metazoa; phylum Mollusca; class Polyplacophora; order Lepidopleurida; family Hanleyidae; genus Hanleya; species Hanleya hanleyi. Next base: position 9,763 of record JAVTVY010039228.1, on the reverse strand, counting down.
TGGCAGCTCCAATTTAGACACTCAAAAATGGGTCAGAAAGATAGATAAATGTATAAGGAAGATATGTAGGGCACTCTAAAAGTGGCACAAATTCGATTTCTGGGTGATTGGGAGCAACAAATACAGTCGGTGTAAATTATAAAAATATCCAGATAATACCCATTTAGCGCTGTCTGGGAGGGCACGGCAGCTCCAATTTAGACACTCAAAAATGGATCAGTAAGATAGATGAAGGTATTAGGAAGATACGTAGACCACTCTAAAAGTGGCACAAATTCGATATCTGGGTGATTGGGAGCAACAAATACAGTCGGTGTAAATTATCAAAAAAATCCAGATAATACCCACTTAGCGCTGTCTGGGACGGTATGGCAGCTCCAATTTAGACACTCAAAGATGGGTCAGGAAGATAGATAAATGTATTAGGAAGATATGTAGACCACTCTAAAAGTGGCACAAATTCGATATCTGGGTGACCGGGAGCAACAAATACAGTCGGGGTAAATTATAAAAATATCCAGATAATACCCATTTAGCGCTGTCTGCGAGGGTATGGCAGCTCCAATTTAGACACTCAAAAATGGGTCAGGAAGATCGATAAATGTATTATGAAGATATGTAGACCACTCTAAAAGTGTCACAAATTCGATTTCTGGGTGATTGGGAGCAACAAATACAGTCGGTGTAGATTATAAAAATATCCAGATAATACCCATTTAGCGCTGTCTCGGAGGGTACGGCAGCTCCAATTTAGACACTCAAAACTGGGTCAGGAAGATAGATAAATGTATTAGAAAGATATGTAGACCACTCTAAAAGTGGCACAAATTTGATTTCTGGGTGATTGGGAGCAACAAATACAGTCGGTGTAAATTATAGAAATATCCAGATAATACCCATTTAGCGCTGTCTGGGAGGGTACGGCAGCTCCAATTTAGACACTCAAAAATGGGTCAGAAGATAGATAAATGTATTAGGAAGATAGGTAGACCATTCTAAAAGTGGCACAAATTCGATTTCTGAGTGATTGGGAGCGACAAAAACAGATAGTGTAAATTGATCATATCGAGATAATACCCATTTAGCGCTGTCTCGGAGGGTATGGCAGCTCCAATTCAAACACCCAGAAATGGGCCAGGAAGATAGATAAATGTATTAGGAAGATATTTAGACCACTCTAAAAGTGGCACATATTCGATTTCTGGGTGATTGAGACAACAAATACAGTCGGTGTAAATTATAAAAATATCCAGATAATACCCATTTAGCGCTGTCTCGGAGGGTATGGCAGCTCCAATTTAGACACTCAAAAATGGGTCAGGAAGATAGATAAATGTATTAGGAAGATATGTAGACCACTCTAAAAGTGGCACATATTCGATTTCTGGGTGATTTGGAGCAACAAATACAGTCGGTGTAAATTATAAAAATATCGAGATAATACCCATTTAGTGCTGTCTGGGAGGGTATGGCAGCTCCAATTTAGACACTCAAAAATGGGTCAGGAAGATAGATAAATGTATTAGGAAGATATGTAGACCACTCTAAAAGTGGCACAAATTCGATTTCTGGGTGATTGGGAGCAACAAATACAGTCGGTGTAAATTATAAAAATATCCAGATAATACACATTTAGCGCTGTCTGGGAGGGTATGGCAGCTCCAATTTAAACACCCAAAAATGGGTCAGAAAGATAGATAAATGTATTAGGGAGATATCTAGACCACTCTAAAAGTGGCTAGCAAAATATTTTGAAATGTACACAGATATTACTACGACCCTTTAGAAATGTCCTTAATAGCACACATTTTGAAGTATTCTTCTCAAATCTATATTCACAGCAAAGAAAATTTATTGGAGAAAACATGGTCTCATTCGTGTTATGAAAGACATAATGGTTGTCGAAATACGTCGATTTTCATGTAGGTTACTTCTTTCACATAGCGCGAGTTAGAATATCGAAATGGGAATAGGGAATAAGGAAATAACTTCCGTTTCCTTTAAAATACATTATGAAACAGGGGCTGAGTCCAGTCTAGTGGAGAGGAAGATGACCTCACTGCGTGACGCGTGAGTGACGTAGCGACGCTCATGAATCTGAATGCTGAACAGCTGCAACCATGAAATAACGTCACGGCTCGTGCCTTAGGTTCGATAGAGTGGCATAGCATACGTAGGCAGAATGCACAACACGTGTAAAAGCTTGTTGACACGGCCGACGAGAAAATAAACGGAATGCCATGCCGCTTATTTCTAAAGACAAATTCCTTTTATTTTCTCGTGAATGGTGGAAGCGAGCTTAGTTGTTTATGGTTAAATGTGTTTTATTTTGAGGTTGATTACATCTTTAACAATGACGATGGCGACAAGAAATTTCATTCCAAGTTATTCACTCAAACTTGGCATTCACAGGTATATATGTCGTCTTCAAATATATCTATATCGTCCTATATAGGCATGAAGCCGCGGTACATGTATGCTTATTTCCTACCGAGCCTGTATGTGAGGTCATTTTTTCCATGAAAATATATGGGAAATACCGTCTCACATATATAAAGCCAGTCACGCGAAAGTATTTCGCTTCCAACCGTTGAAAATTTATATACAAAATTGAAGGCTACTAACGTCCAAAAATGCATAAAAAATCAGCAAGATTCATAGCTGGTTTCGTAAGTTGTAAGAACAAACACTTATTGTGCAAAAACCACGTTGGAAAACTATTGTGTTGATATATCAGAAACCTAGTATTGGAATGCACGCTCGTATTTAACCCTACCTGGCCTGGGGGGGTATTATGGCCGGCCTACCAAACTTTCTGCGCTGTCCGGAACGACGAAAAATGGAGTGCTGAAACTCCCGGACTTTATAGTTTATCATATTGGGGTCATTTTGAGCCCATTTGCATAACCCCCTGAGCAGAGGATCATGGGTAAATTCAAGATGGCGGCCATGTGGTGTACCAGAAAAGTGATGATTTTGTCACATTTCTTCAAAATTTCTGCTTTTCCGCGATGAAAAGTGGGCAAAATTATTTTATTTCACATCACATTAATATTTACTAATTTATCATGCAGTTTTTGCGGAGAAATTGCATAAATAAAAAATTCGGAAAATCCGACCGAAAAATCGACCAAAAAGTGCCGTTTTTGAAAATGACGTCACTATGACGTCATCAAAGCGGCCATCTTGGATGTTTTTACATTTTCTGGTAGAGCTTGACCCAAGGGTATAGTGTGGTAAGTTTCAGCCCCCTAGCTCAAGGGATAAGAAAAATAATTAGGGGGGCCATTTCGCCTCCCCCCCCCCAGGCCTGGACAGGTCCCAAAAAGCCCAGGCCAGATAGGGTTAGAAAAAAAAAATCAAAGTGCTTTTAATGATTGTTCTTTTTCACATTTCTCCTCAGTGTATGAAACTTATTCGTAGAGGTCTTATTCGTAGAGGGGCGGGGTGGTGATTTGTATAGATATTCTGCATCTACGATTCTCGGAAGAAATTGGTGTTTGGAGGGACACCTTCCACAGCCCAAACAGGCGAGGTTTCAGGGAACGCCTATGCCCCGGACGCGTTCTAGCGTATTTCCGACCAATAAAAAAAGAACTCCTCGCATGTGCAAAATCTATTGTATTGTTTTGCCTGTTTTGTTCTTTCTCGCAACATTTTTCAACTATTCGCCGTCAAGCATATGATAATGTTCGGAAGTATAAATAATTTAAATATTTAGTATATATCAATTCAATCGAAAGCTTCACTAATCTTTGACCATGTCACCAGCACAGATTTTTTTCTACTTATTGGTGAGCCGAACACAGTTCAACATATGAATGTGAATGAGAAAGGATGTCCCTCATGCTTATGGGAAAGTAAAATCTGCCTTCATTACAGATATAATTGTTAGTTACTGTATCGTTTTTTTTTACCTTCCTCTGCGTTGTTGTTTTAGTGACATTTTTTTCTGAAAATATTGGAGGAGTCATGGCTTCCCCCTCAGTCCTCATTGTTCCGTCGTCCCAGGGATGTGTATTAACGAAGAGAAATCTGAACTGGTCTAAAATGTAGCAGGACATGCATGGCCTTACATGCATGTCCCCAAGGAAGTTCTCCATATCTCCGTTCCACAAAGCACTGCCAGCCATAGCTGATAACCTGAGGGTGAATTAAGGAATTTTACACCGAGGAGAACCATGTTTCAATTATAAAGGTCTCATCTGCCATATACCGTGTGATTTGAGCCCTGTTTTACAACCCGATAGCTTCGGCGTGCACAGGGGCTAGACGATAGAGAAATCGCCTCTCTTTATCACCTGTTTTTAACCCGGAGTCAGTGACTGATTGAATATCATGTATCCTACATTTCAATGATGTTCAAATGAACAGCTACGATCAAAGCTTGATGGAGGCATCATTCTCTAGAAAACGACTTGTTTAAATCGGGAATTTATTTGGATAAAAACGGAAATTTACTTAGATAAAGAATATTGATCAGGGATAATGATTTTGTTGTGTGTAAGCAATATCATTATGTCTTGCTGCCATCAATGAAAATAGCAAACCATTTTGTTTTGTTGTTTTTTTTTCTTCATTTTTTCATACACGTTTGGAATTGGTGCTAAGTACCTGCACCTCATGAAAAAGCTCTTTCGATTATTGATGCTCGAATGTCTTGTCTGCATCATCGTAAAACTCTTGATCGTTCCACCCTTATGTATTTACATATTGTTAAGGATGTCCGCTGGTGGTTTTTGGCTTTGGAAGCCATTTTGCCTGTTTTTTTTCTATTGGGTTATCTCCCTTTCCTAGGATAAGAGATAGGGATTTCCTTTAAAAGCCTTCTAGCCGAGCATTTTGCACACCAACATCCATCCAATTTGATAAATTTTGATAGATATTATGATTATCAACAAACAGTTAGAATATAAGAAAAATTTAAATACTATTTATATGAATTTTTCATGAATATGCTTCAAAACTAGGGCTATTCTCTATGTTTTCTGGATTATGAAATGGAGCATCGGTCAGTCTACTTAACGTTGCTTACAGCTAAAAAAGTGGACACCAACCCATATTTTTTTCTTCGATTTTCCTCATATTACACAATTATGAATGCAACAACACACATTATGCAAAAAGTTAATTACTTTGATTCACCAGCGGACATCCTTAATGTACAATTCCATTCTAATTTGGTGCTAATATTTCGATTATGGACACGTAACGACGGCTGGCTAGTCAAATTCGAATCGGACGATTGCTTTACCAATTTTCCTAATTTTCTAACATTTCCAATGACGTGTTTGGCTTCCTGTTGCCTTGAAGGCATTCCTGGTTCAATGAGACCAGTTAGTCTTCCTGTTGAGGTTCTCTTACTCTTCATTATATGCTCAGGAACGATGGTGACACGGATCTCATGTGCATTAGCGAAGAGAAATCTGAACTGGTCTAAAATGTAATAGGACATGGACTTACATGCATGTCCCTCGGGGAGTTCTTTATTTTCCCGTTCTACAATGTACTGCCGGCCAGAGCTATTATCCCATATTGAGAGTGGATTAGGGAATCTCACACCGAGGAGAAACGACGCAATTAGTTTCAATTATAAAGGTGTCATCAGCCATAGCGTATACCGTGCCATTTGAACCATGTTTTACAACTCGAGGGCTTCGGCGTGCACACATAAGCCCAATATAGTCTTCCAAGAAATAAAATGCGCACAGGGGCTAGGCGATAGAGACATCGCCTCTCGGACGAAGTCCTGTTCGAACCACTGTCTCCTTCTGGTCGATTTGAAGTCAGATGTCCATATCCGTGAATGTTTTGACATAAGAGACGACCCATGTCGTTTCCTCTCGGACCAGATTTTTCTCCGCATAAACTGGGCCTTCATCAAAATATACCGAGATTCCAAATCTGAGTGCATGCATTATCAACTGTTCATTCTACGTATTCCAAGCTGAATGCTCGACTCGGAAATGGCCTAACAATTTTTTCCCTACAGAACACGATGGTATGTTTGGCCGCTCGAGCTACGCTGCAAACACGACCATAATCTGACACGAGGGCCTATTAAAGCGACATCATCAACTGATTTACCAATACAACAAGCAGCCAGAGGATGCTAGGTCCCCCGCCAAAATGGCAGCAATATTCATAAGCGCTGTCGGTTTCAGAAGATATTCATGAGGATGGCAACAGCTACATCACAGGCGTAAGAAGCAGAGGGGTCTTTCCACCTTCCCAGGTTTTGAGATCAACTCCGAATGGCTGACTGAATGTTGATTGCTACTGTAATATATTTTCTTTACCATGTAGCATGAAAATTATGTAACCGAAATGCAACCCCAAGAGACAACTCATGGCATATTATCTGCAAACTAAATTTGACAAGAATATGAAGGCATCCTCAACCTATTACCCAGAAACCAAATTTAGACTTTGCCACAAGGAGTCACCACCTGTAGGTGCAAGCAGGCAAAACACAATCCCAAATGACATCTCATGCCATGGTATCGGCATATGAACTTTGAAGAGGGGTCCTCAAGTTATTGCCGGTACTAGATGCCCACCGGTGTTCATGTTATTTGGTGCGGGTCACATATGAATACAAAATTTGAGAATAATCTGATGAGCAGTTGCCAAATTATTGCCCGGAAACAAATTTTTCCACCAGGAGACGCCACCTGTAGGCAGAAGCGAGAAAAATACAATCCCAAGGAACATGGTATCGTGGGGACATCTGCAAACCAAATTTGAATCCGATGAGGGTCCTCAAGTTATTGCCCAGAAACCAAATTTAGATTTTGACACCAGGTGACGCCACCTCTAGGCGCAAGTCAGTGAAATGCATTATCAAGCGACATCTTATGTCACGGTACATTCATACAAAATTTGAGAAGAATCCGATGGTCAGTTCTCAAGTTATTACCCGGAAACAAATGTTTGATGTTGCCACCAGGTGGCGCCACCTGTGAGTGCAAGTGAGCGAAAGGCAATCCCAAGCAACAGCTCCTGGCATGGTAAATGCATGCCAAATTTGAGAAGAATCCGATGAGCCGCAACGTTTCTCATGTTATCCAGAAAGGTACATATGTAGGATATTTCAAAGAAATTCGACCAAGTGTTTCTAAGTTATCACTTGCAGCATGGAATAATGGAATGAACTCTAGTGGTGCCACCTCCGGGTGGATTTTGCTGAAACGCATCACCAACGGTGTTTTGTCGCAGGGAATGCATTTACCAAATTTCGAAGAAATCCGACAAATTGTTCGAAAGTTATCGCTCGCGAAGGATTTGAACAAACATGAACGGACATGCATTAAAGATTGGAACAAGACCCAGTGGCGCCACCTACAGGCGGATCTTGCTGAAACGTAATACCAGCGACGTCTTGTCGCAAAGAATGCAGATGCCAAATTTCGGAGGAATCCGACAAAGCATTTAGGAGTTATCGCTTACGCAGTATTTGCACGGACATGCACTAAATATTGGAACAAGACCCAGTGGCGCCACCTACAGGCGGATCTTGCTGGAACGTAATACCAACAGACGTCTTGTCGCAAAGAATGCAGATGCCAAATTTCGGAGGAATCCGACAAAGCATTTAGGAGTTATCGCTTATGAAGCATTTGCACGAACATCCACGGACATGCACTAAAGATTGGAACAAGACCCAGTGGCGCCACCTACAGGCGGATCTTGCTGAAATGTAATACCAACAGACGTCTTGTCGCAAAGAATGCAGATGCCAAATTTCGGAGGAATCTGACAAAGCATTTAGGAGTTATCGCTTACGAAGTATTTGCACGGACATGCACTGACATGCACTAAAGATTGGAACAAGACCCAGTGGCGCCACCTACAGGCGGATCTTGCTGAAATGTAATACCAAGAGACGTCTTGTCGCAAAGAATGCAGATGTCAAATTTCGGAGGAATCCGACAAAGCATTTAGAAGTTATTGCTTACGAAGTATTTGCACGGACATGTCCGTGCATGCACGGACACATAGAAGCAAGATCCCAGTGGCGCCACCTACAGGCGAATCTTGCTGAAACGTAATACCAACAGACGTCTTGTCGCAAAGAATGCAGATGCCAAATTTCGGAGGAATCCGACAAAGCATTTAGAAGTTATTGCTTACGAAGTATTTGCACGGACATGTCCGTGCATGCACGGACACATAGAAACAAGAACCATTTTAAAGTCCCCGGCCGCGTTGCGGCGGGGGACAAAAACAATTTCGTTGATAGCCTTTTAGCTTTATAGCCTATTTTTCAACCTATGAATATAGTAAAGCAAAACAAATGGCCTTCACTGATAAAGTCGCCATGTCTGATATCCGTTTGTCACCCCCTGTTCATTCTGACAGTTTTACATGTAACGGGGCGCTTCATCTGAAATAGAATAGTTGTTCCATATGATCGTTTGTTCATTTACCAACACAAAAACCTACAAGTGGAAAAGTTATGGATTTCAAAGAGATATCGGATCTGATACACATATATCTACTACACAGTACGTCCATGAGTTTGACACCGGCACGGGTTCGAGCCCAGCTCGTACATGTGTGGAAGTTTGCCAGTTACTTGCCGATGCGCGGTGGTTTTGTCCGGCTACTCCGGCTTCCTCCACCAACCAAACTGTCTGTCACCATATCAGTGAAACAAATTTGAGTTTGACATTGAGCCAAATCCCCAGCATGAGTTTGACTACTGATAGACACACGATAGTAGAAACGCCGTTTTTTGATTGTTTAATATTGACGCAATTTGTTATTGCTAAGGCTTAAATACAAGCCCAAACACAACGACTTTACCACACTAAGGGCCAGTAGATCTGTGAAAGTTAAAGTAAGCTATATCCTGGAAATTCACTTTTACCGTCTGCAACAGGCTTAGCACCAGATAAGGATTAGAGAAGAGAAAGTTATCCTGGTTGAACAGTTAGTAGGGGATGACCGTACATACATGTCCCTCGGGGGATTCTTTATATCCCTTTTTATTAAAGGTACAGCCTACCATAGCTAGAATCCCATCTTACAATCGGAGAGAGACTCCCACAGCGAGGAGAAACTAAATGGGATTATGTCCCAAGTATAAAGGTATCGTGCCATTCGAATCGTACTTCAGAATTCAAGGGTTTCAGCTTGTTGATCCTCCCCGACTTGAAATTGAAACAGAGATTTCAGTACAACATAGCAGCCATTTGCATTAATGTACCGTAAAGATCACATCAATACGGGCTGTCTGGCGATTATGATTGTGCTACTGGAAATAAAATTGGATTATTCCTTGAGCGGGCATGTCTACTCACGCATGCTAATTGAATAAACCTGATAACTTTCTTAGAAATTAACTGTAGCTGCGGGACTTTGATAAAATACTTCCTGGTGTATTCTTTTGTGCCATTCAAAATCCGAGTACTATCCGTTACTGGACGTGTTGCGGAAAATATCTTTTCACAAGTGGTGGCTACTGAACGGTAATTGTATGTGAAGCAAAGGTATCCAGTGGAATCAATAACAGCACAAAACAAATTCGCCGTGGTACCAATATTTTTGTATTTTCGATTTTCGCCCACCATACACGACAAGAAATTCCATTCCAAGTTATTCAATCAAACTTGGCATTCACAGGTATCTATGTCGTCTCCAAATATATCTATATCGTCCTATATAGGCATGAAGCCGCGGTTCCTGTTTGCTTATTTCCTACCGAGCCTGTATGTGAGATCATTTTTTCCATGAAAATATATCAATGTGGGAAATACTG
>JAVTVY010039227.1:0-15645 GCA_036873755.1 Hanleya hanleyi | reverse complement strand
TGCTCATCATTTCCCAAACAACACGCCTACCGCTGTAAAAATAGTCAAACCCAGGAGCAACTAAAAGGATAACTCTTGGGTCCCAAACGAATAAGGGGGGGACTACTCTGCAGGCATTTGTGTGTATGCGTGTAGTGATACATTACCCGCTGGTACTTTTCAAGCCGACCTCACTGCGCGCGTGACTTTGGAAAAATTGCAAAGATTGGCGCCTAGCTTGTGTTTTGGTAACGTAATCCAAGGCTCTGTTTTGTTCATTTTTCTACAATTCTCATGATCGAAAAGAACTGGAATTTTCAGGGCACGCGTATCGAGTACTCATTGAGAGACTTACACTATTTTTAATGGGGAAACTTAATTATTTTTTAATATGCCGGGTTTTGTGTATTTTCGTGACAGCTCGAAAACCCAGTAAAAAATTAAAAATCATAATGTAGACAAGGGCTACAGGGCTGAAATTTTTAATACGAGTGCCTCATTTATGTGAGATGAATTAGAACTAAAAAATTCTACGGGGCTCATCCTGATTGTAAAATGATACGCGTTTATATATTCAGAAAGAAGCACACGTGAATTTTTTATGATCTGGAAAATGGGACCGCTGTCGCACACGTCCGCGCGAAGTGCATATATTCTGGCACCTCCGGACGATCGGGCATTCGAAATAATTTTTTGCAAGAATGGCATCGAATAACATTGATAATGGAAGAATCAGTCGAAGGAGACGCAGGGCCATGTTAACAGAAATCAAATTATTTTGGCAGCGAGAATTGGACCAATGGGTACAACTGTTGCAGGCAGGAGTGGACGGCCGAACGTCATCAACGGCCACCAATTTACGACATTTACTAGCTGCCGTGAACGACATCCACGTCAATGAACACAGGTGGTTTGTTTTATTACAGCGAGTGATGGGAGGAGAAAGGAACCCCATTCCTACACCGCCTGCTCGTCGACCAGTCCAGATAGTGCTGCCAAGAACAAGAACTGCCGCCGCCGCCCCCGAGAACATAGCAGTCTTCCCTCTGCAAGATATGGGACCCCCCAACCTTGATGAAGATCGTACGGTGCCACACAGGACAATACCGCCAGCCACCTTCCTGGACCATCTCCCATATTCATCAGACGAAGACGAAAATGAGGAGGAGGAGGTTGTATATCTGCATACCGTGGTGCCACCGTACCAACAGGAATAATTCCACCCAGGTAGATGTTATTACGGAGAAAGTAATGCTTTCGAAAGAGGATGCTTTTTTCTAACTTGGGCACACACCAATTAAAAGCACAGAAATGTCCCACATTTTCCCCTTTCTTAGCAAACTGCATTCACCCAAAAATACAACCCCTGTCCACTATCAACCGTTCTTGTGAGAACGAATCTCTTTATATATACACAGAGAATTTATTTTCTTTTTTCTCTACCCCCCTCATTAATTTACTATTACATAGTCCCGGGGATAAGGGACTTTAAAAATTGTTTTAAAACCCCGGTATAAGGGGGAAAAAATTTATTTTGATAAGCGTGGGGGTTATGTCCATTAATTTAATATTACAGTCCGAGGGTATATAACGGACTTTATAAAAATTTTTAAACCCCGGTATGAAGGGGTAGGAAAATTTATTTTGATAAGCGTGGGGGATTATGTCCATTAATTTAATATTACAGTCCGCAGGTATATAACGGACTTTATAAAAATTTTTAAACCCCGGTATGCGGGAAAATTTTTATTTTCATAAGCGTGGGGAATTTATTTTCAACGAACACAGGGCTGTCATTCTCGTGTTAATTTTTTTGTGCATAGTTAGAAGTTCCCTTTCGGAAAACATGGGTGGTTTTTAAAAAAACCTTTGGAATCTGTAGTAAATATAGCCATTTACTTCTTGGACAGGGCCAATAGCCGTTCAGCACACACAGGACAGGTTAAATGCAGCAATTCGCACTGAACGGGGTTGTTGTTGTTGTACGGAATACAGGTGGATATTCCGGCTCGACGGTGGATGCAAATTTGACAAAGTGCTTGATGTCCGCACGGACCGATGGCGTACTTTGCAAACGGGTTCGCACATTCAACACAGTGGATATACAAAGCTTTTTGTCGCTCGGTGTGGCATCCTAATGTTGATGTTGTAATCGCCCAGACATAATTCACGGCGTCGTGGTAGATTTTTTTGTGCGGTATTTTCTTGATCTTCTCCTCTGTTATCCGGTTGGGTGTTGTAGCTTTTCTTTTTTTCCCCCCCTGTTGTGGCCTAGTTGTGTTTTGTCTTGCATCGTCGTCTTCCCTGTTCAAATCTTGTTCTGTTTTTCTTGAGTCGTATTTTTTTTCTGGTGTAGTGTCTTGTACCGTGTCGTCGGTCTGTTTCAATAGCGTTGCTAGTAGGCTATCTATGTCATTCATTTTTTCGGCTGGATTAACATCGGGTGGGGCTGCAAGATCGTCTAAGTGACTCGTTGTTTCTACAGGATGTTGGTCTGTAGTAGTAGTTGCAGGCTTGTTGCAGAGTGGAGATGGTGGAAATATTTCCTTCATTATTTCCGTAATCCAAGGCTCGTCTTCTACCAAATTTATCATGCCGGGCAGGAGTTGATTCTCATGATCATCATTTGGAAACAAGTCTGCTGTATCAATACTCATGATTTCAGTCCAGGGTGGTGGCTCCATGACTGGGTCCTCAAGTTTGAATAATTAAAAATTCTGACACGTATTTATAGTATAAAAGACGCGGACGTCAGCGATAACACTCTAGCTGTAAGCTATATTTTTTTACGACAAAATATCTGTGTTTGTTTTCCAATTTTAAACAGCTTGTCATTTTATAATAATTGTCAACGGACCTATATTTTTATTGCAAGTTGAACTGAGGCAATTGAGTATATAGTATTAAATCTTTTTAACAGTCTAACGTTACACTAGGCGGTTATTTATTAATTTTAGTGTTTTTAAAACCCGTAAGGTTCGTGTAAGGTATTATGAAAAAAACCAGGTACATGGAAAATAAATGTATTTTCCTGGTTAAAAAAATTACGTGTAAACTATGGGTTAATCTTATCATAGTGCCCTAAAATTATAAGGATTTATCGAAAAAATAATAAGTAATTTTAATGCTTGGGGAATGGTGACACAGCTCTATACAGTGGGTCAAATCTATCTTGCACTCACACCGTCCGATTTTTTGCACTCACTCACACCGGCAACGCACCTGCTACCAACAAATATGCAAATGAAGGCTGGGGATCGAGAAAGTGAATTGCTGGGGATCGGGAATTGCTGGGCATTACTCACTCACACCGGCAACGCACCTGCTACCAACAAATATGCAAATGAAGGCTGGGGATCGGGAAAGTGAAATATTGGCTACCATCTTGAAACCGACCACCCTAACATACACAAACAAGCCGACATCTTGAATCCGACCACCCTTAACCTACACAAACAAGCCACCATTTTGAAACACACACACACACACACACACACACACACACACAGCCGACTATAAATAACGTGTAGTATTTGTTCACATATTTATTGACAACTACAATGAGTTCAAGACGCCGAGCTTTGTTCACCCATCATCCGAGAGATCCAAGGAATGCGGCTACAGAAGAACATAGAGAGATAATTACCCGAGAACAAGATGGCGGAATCACTGTTGTCACCAGTTTTGAACGCGTTCTTCAAGATGTTGGAACGAGGTTAATAAGAAGTACAGAAGAAGAACTCGAGCGACGTGGACAAGACAACAACAACAGAATGGAGGCCATACAAGAACAAGATAACGAAGACGACACCCGTGATCAAGAACAAGACAGCGGATGGTTAACGAGTGCACCTCCCACAACGACAGCAACCACCTCGACTGCAGACACTGAAAGTATCACCACTTCGGCTGAAGCAACAGTACGATGCCGACACACAGACGAGATATCACGCCTCAACGAACAAATTATCGACATGAGTGGAGCGATGTTGGGAATGGAAACCACAATGCTAGGGCTAGAAGAGGAGATTGTCAAACAAAAGAAACTACGACATAGTGAAGAAAAAATAAATAAATGTAGCATCTGCACGACTGAAGATAGTTTATACGCGGTTATACCCTGTGGACATCTATGTATGTGCAAGGATTGCTGGATCCAACTGACGTGTGAAGGAGCCCTATGCCGATGCATTGACGCCGGAGAGGTGCATCTCAGGGTAAAATGCCCCCTATGTAGAAAACATATAGGAGGCGTGATGCGAATATACCGTGCCTGAGTGTGGCGTATCACGCTATCAAGGGCCCTTTTCAGGGCCAACCCATCTTTCCGAAAGAGAACTTCTTTCATATGCACACCAACCTAACATCAGCTCCAATCACCCTTTTTTCTCCCCCCAAAAAAAAAAATTTTTTTTTTCAAAACAATAACAAAGAAAATCTGAAGTGACAAACCCGTCCTTCGGATGGAAAAGTGGTTTTAAATTTTATTTTCAGGTAGAGGGTCGAGTGAGGTATCATATTGAAGCTGACGTGAAATGCTTCACAATGATACGTCACTCGACCCGATTGGACCACTAGGGGCGGCTCTAACGCCAAACATCAATATCAACATCAATCAACATCAATCTTCAAAATACCTTTAGAGGTGCCCCTAGTGGACCAATCGGGTCGAGTCCGGTATTATTGTGAAGCATTTGACGTCAGCTTCAATTTGATACCTCACTCGATCCACTACCGCCAAAATAAAAAAAAAAATCTTAGTACACAAGGTGTTCATATGGATCTGCAAAATAACCTTTTTGGCGTTAGGGAAGCCCCTAGTGGCCCGATGGAGCCGAGTGAGGTATCAATGTGAAGGTGAGATGAAGGGCCATCTGATGGACTGGTGTGGGTTAAACTATCAGCATTCTGCGCATGCGCAAGAATGGAAATAGACGTTTTTGGAGCTATTTGACTATTAAAAAAGGAACAAGAACACATTTTTTTAATTTTCTACATATTTTTTTATTAACACACAATGAACGTATTCACAATTGAATTTAATATCAATTATATGTAAGTATTGAATTTTTAAATACAATTAACAGTGAAAAAAACTCTGAATTTTTTGTAATACAATCTCGCCAAATCAATACATGTTTTCCTTGTTCTCAATAGTTCTTCAACAAGACTTGTTTGAATTTATCATCATCTTTCTGGCCTTGATGCACATAAATGTACGTGACAATCTCTTCACGGGGGATTGTGGCAGGACAAGCCGCTACCATTGCCAGGGCGATTTCCGTCTCGGTCACAGCCTGTAGTGCTTCAGTGAGGTCCGCGTATGAGGCTACCAGAGTGTTCATGTGAGGTCTGATGAGCTGTAGGACTGTCTCGATGTACTTCTCATATATATAGTTGGACACCTGGTAAGCCAGAGTTTGACTAATTGTACTGGCAAGACTCTGCAACTCCCGCCACGCTGTTAATTTCAATGTGACACCTTGAGGACAAGCCACCAGCTCTTGCGTATCTAATCGCTTACGCCATTTTCGAATATGCACCAAGAGCTGGTCATTGAAATAAGCACAACTCACATAGAGGTCGTCACACACATGCAATTTCGCTTCGTCATTGCCCTGGTCACGAATAATCGCATCGATGGCGTAATCAAGGATCTGCAGTTTTTGCCAGGTGTACAAGTTGAGGGCAATATGCTTACCAGGTCTGTCATTAAAGCCCGCTGCATTAAAATGCACTTCTTCGTCTTTGACACTGACCGTCAAATAGGGTGAAAGCTGCCAAATGTCCTTGTGGGCTGTCTGGTGAGCCGCTTCGATCAGATTGTTGATCTCCTGGACAGACATAGGAAGTTGTTGTTTCACTGGCACTTGCTGGGGTACTACGACTGGCGCCTCAATCACTGGTATTACTAACGGTGTTAGACGGGGACGTTTGGAGCGTCCAGCACGTTTACCAGGTGTACTCTCTGGGGTAGTGTGCGTACGTTTACTGGCTGTACGCTCGGGGGTAGTGTCCATCACTAAGATATCTTCATCTTGTATAACGTGGTCGTCGTCATCGTCGTCGGCTTCAAGTAGAGCATTTCAGCATTTCCCGTGATCTTCAACGCCGCCAAGAAGGCTAGAAATCCATAGTAGGTAAATTGCCGTACCTCATGGATGAGGGCTGTGTTTTGCGCTGAAGGAGTTTTCTCCGCCATGATTTCTTCGACACTCTGTTCCAGGAGTAGGTTTTCCTCCGTCATAAGGATATCACATAATTCATCCACATGCTCCAGCTCAGCAATCAAACGAATACGATACTTGTCAAGCCTCACTAAAAATAATGATGATGACGACATGACTATGGGCTGGTGAAAAACTATTACGGAGTAATAGTCTAGTGAATTGGTACTGGTAAATGGATGGCTGTGCTGGCTGCGTGGCTGGCTGGCTGGCAGGCTGGCTGGCTGGGAGACAGATCAGGTAAGACCGATTGCAATACACCCCTCTCCCTAAAAATGAACTCCTTTTATACCCCATTCACCTCATTTGCATATTTTCAGCGGACAACAGACCGCCATCTTGAACACGACCACCCCCAACCCACAAAAACAAGCCGCCATCTTGAACACGACCACCCCAACCCACAAAACAAGCCGCCATCTTGAACCTATGCAAATGAGGGCGGCTGGGGATCGAGAAAGTGACAGGTGGCTGGGGATCGGGAAAGTGACATGGGATATGCAAATGAGGGCGGGGGAAAACCCATTACACAGCTGCTGCTGCTGGGGATGGAGAAACCGACAGGGGGCGCTGGGGATCGGGAAAGTGACCTACATATGCAAATGAGGGCGGGGGAAAAACCCATTACACAGCTGCTGCTGGGGATCGAGAAACTGACAGGGGGCTGGGGATCGGGATAACAAGCCGCCATCTTGAACACGACCACCCCACCCATACTAAAACAAGCCGCCATCTTGAATCCAAACCACCCTCCCATACTAAAACAAGCCGCCATCTTGAATCCAAACCACCCTCCCATACTAAAACAAGCCGCCATCTTGAATCCAAACCACCCGCCCATACTAAAACAAGCCGCCATCTTGAATCCAAACCACCCTCCCATACTAAAACAAGCCGCCATCTTGAATCCAAACCACCCTCCCATACTAAAACAAGCCGCCATCTTGAATCCAAACCACCCTCCCATACTAAAACAAGCCGCCATCTTGAATCCAAACCACCCTCCCATACTAAAACAAGCCGCCATCTTGAATCCAAACCACCCGCCCATACTAAAACAAGCCGCCATCTTGAATATACCCAATGACCTCATTTGCATATAACTCATTTGCATAATCTCACGCATGCGCACACACATAGCCACGCCCCCAAAATAAATCCTGCGCATGCGCAGTGAGGCACTGTAGCGGACGGATGCGGGCTACCTACTACTCATTATCCTTTTTTTTTAGGAGATCGGATAGTGGTTCTTTTAATATAGAGACTAAGACATTCCAATAATTTTCGTCTTTTATTTTATATTATATTTTTTTTTTTGGTATAAATTGCAGTCTACAGTATCGTTCGTCTCTGGGGATTTCATAGTACTGCCCAGTCTCGATTTCTAGTTTGTGTGTACTTGTTCTAACCCGGCTAATCGTTTATGTTTGATGTTTTCTATTTCGTAAAGGTATGGCTGTAGTGTGCAGGTGTTTGGTAATTTCTTTCCAGATTCTTTTAGTTGCTTAAGATTGGCTTTTAGACATTTATGGGTTAAGCTTCATTTTTTTTCTGACGACATAGCTTAATCACAATTTGAGACTTTGTTCGAATATTAGATCATTAACAAATATGTTAAATAAGGTTGGACTCAAACTGCCCCCCTGACGGACGCCTATGTTACTTGGTATTGATGGGGTTATTTTGTTATTCATTTTCAGCTTGAGTTGTTGCTGTATATACTTTTTATAAGTTCATAAAAATGACCGATTACCTCGATTCTTTGAAGTAGTCTAGTGTGCCACACAGAGTCAAATGCTTTTTGGAAATCTATGAAGCATAAGTAGATTTTTTTTAAATATATTTATCTATCAAGGCTTTTAGAACAAATAAGTGGTCTGTCGTTCTGTGATCACTATACGGAATCCAGCTTGAGAGTCGGGTATGGTTTGCGTTTAATCAAGAAATCTAACTAGTCTGTTATTTAATACTTTAGTGGGTGTTATTTAATACTTTAGTGGGTAGCAGTGGCCTCCGAACCGGGGGGCCGCCTCCCCCCACCACACTTTTGATTTAGGAAATAAATGGGGCCCCACTTTTCGGCACTTCTAAGTGAGCATGTCCCCACATAAAAATTACTACAGATAGAGTGCCAGGACGTGTATGGTGTATGGCCTGTTTTGTTTGTGTTAAACCAGGTATTCAAATAAAGTCGGGCATATTCTTCAATATTGATGCGTGTTTATGCGAAACAAATGTGAAAAAAGAACCATAAATCTATATACATTGTGTTAAGATTTATTTCCGGTAAAACGCATCTTCGGCAACCTGAAACCCCAGAGCTTCCGGGGCCTAGGTCTGCGTCCCTTCGACCCTCACCAGTCAGGCTGCAAAGATCGCTTATTTTAGCTTTGTGTAAATGAATCGGTAGATACTTCATGTAGGAGGCTATTGTCTGAGTCTTTGTGCAGCTGAAACGGCTCAAGTCTAGATACATTGTTGCAGGCATGAAGTCCCAGGTTTTCAATATCGATGCGTGCTTATAATTGCGAAAAAATCGTGAAAATAGAACCATAAATCTGCATACGATATGTTCGAATTTATTTCCGGGAAAACGCTTAGAACGCATCTCCGGAGATCTGGGACTTCGGAGCTTCCGGGGCCTAGGCGGCCCCTGGACCCTCGTCTGTTTGGCTGTGAGGATTTCCTTGTTTTATCTTTGTGTGAATGAATCGTATCGGTAGGCATATTGGTTTTCCTCCCAAGAACTAAAAGTCATCGTTTTGTATGTTTTAAATATAATTAGAAAATCAAATGGATGCAAGCATGAGACCCGAGGTTTTCAATATCGATGCATGCTTATAATTGCGAAAAAGTCGTGAAAATAGACCATAAATCTGCATACAGTATGATCAGTTTTATTGCCGGGAAAACGCTCGGAACGCATCTCCGGCGATCTATAGGACCCCGGAGCTCCCGGGGCCTAGGCGGCCCCTGGACCCTCGCCTGTTTGACTGTGAGGATTTCCTCGTTTTATCTTTGTGTGAATGAATCGTATCGGTAGGCATATTGGTTCCCTTCCAAGAACTAAATGTCATCGTTTTGTTTGTTTTAAATATAATTAGAAAATCAAATGGATGCAAGCATGAGGTCCGAGGTTTTCAATATCGATGCGTGCTTATAATTGCGAAAACATCGTAAAAATAGACCATAAATCTGCATGCAGTATGATCAGTTTTATTGCCGGGAAAACGCCCAGAACGCATCTCCGGCGATCTAGGACCCCGGAGCTTCCGGGGCCTAGGCGGCCCCTGGACCCTCGCCTGTTTGACTGTGAGGATTTCCTTGGTTTATCTTTGTGTGAATGAATCGTATCGGTAGGCATATTGGTTTCCCTTTCAAGAACTAAGTCATCGTTTAGGCGGCCCCTGGACCCTCGCCTGTTGGGATGTCATAGTCGACCGGGCCCCCCCACTTTCAATTACGTTCCGACGCCACTGGGTAGTTTGCTAAAATAACTGAGAAGGGATACACCTTTGTTGTTTTCTGGCTTTTGTTTTGTTTCCTTTTTTGTGGATTGCTGTTAACTATAGGCATATGACCAGGACTGTGTGAAGATGCCTGTATGAAGTATTGTATTAAATAATTTGATAACTGGGGAGAGAAGTATATGTTGCTCATATTTCAGCATTTCATTAGATATTTGATCTGGTCTCGCTGATTTATTGTTTTTCTGTGTCTTTATAGCGATTTTTACTTTCTTGGATGACATGCCTAATTCATTCAGGATTGGGTTGGAATTTAGGGTGACCGATCCTAAAATCAACTCCGCTTTCAAATGAGGATCGCCTGGACTCATTAGTAGTATTGTCAGTATTGAGTTTTTTTAAATGTTCGAAAAGAGAGGAGCTGTTCTCAAAATATTCATTTGATTTTGGTATATCGTCGGACTTCTCGAGTGCTTCCAATATATTCCATATTACTTCAGTATATATCTTGACCGTCTGTATTATGTAATTTGTTAACTAGGGATTTTTGCAGATCTTTAAGTTTTTGGTTCAATAATTACTCAGTACCGGTACAATTAATCCTTCTCATCATGGTAAATTGAGCATCATTCAATTAATAATCAATAATTCAATTCATTATGCAGTTTCTGACTTATAACTTCAACTGAACATGCAATTATAATCATTTAGACTAGAAGTTCAATTCAAATCTGAATAAACATAACATAATCTCGTTATAACAAGGCACAAAGAAGGTACCAAATTTTAGAAAGGACACCCAGCATGATTTGAGAGATCTTTTCCCAGCTTTTGAACTGTTTTTTAAAACATTGAAAAAGAGTTCGTTCCTTACGCAGATTTATTTTACAGTGATCACGGCATCATCTGATCAGTATAAATCAGCGAACTATTTGTTTGTATATCATAATTGATCTTGTAAGTTTATAAACAGTGAACTCACTAACTGACCAATTCACCACGTCTCAAATTAAAAACACTGAAAACAATAATTTGTTCTGTCCCGTTCTCAACTTCACGAGAAATTTAATAAAAAGTGTTTTCACTCGGTTTAAGAGACCATTCCGCGCGTGATTTTCCCATGTTTTTTATTAGTTTCAACACGGATTATGTTCTCTTTCATTAAGGACTCGAGGCCCGGGGTAGCGCCTGATACTAGACACCCTCGTGCATTCTGTCTCATTTCATCACAACCACTTCACATACATATATATTTACGGTACTTTTATTTCTTGGATAACCGAATCTCTGACCCTGAAAAGTCAGAAAGTGAAGTTTATTATTATTATTATTATTATTATATATTTAAAAAAAACAAAAACAAAAACCTACGCCACCCTATGCACTTCATTTTTTCCAGAATTTAAAATATAAAAGTCAGATATCATTAAGTATTACCGTACATAATTTGGGATATTTTGAGAAATAAAAATGTGAATCACTCAAATTATACATAATAGTGTAGCCCACTGAGAACTCGTCATTGAAAACGATTCGATGAAGCATGGAATAACGTTTTTCTCTGAGAGGCTAAATGAGTCCGTCGTTCATTTGATTTGTATTCCCTTCTTCTAATCGGCATTTCACCTCGAATATTTCGTAAATCGAAGCAAATAAAAAAAAGACTGGCCTTACTGGTTCATATTTAAGAAATCAATACGTTGACCCCTTCTCTAGTTGAACATTGTATACATATTTACTGGTAAACAAGTGTAATCGTTTATCTTTCTATATCATAATTTTTGTTATTATTAATTTTGTTTCTCATACTGTTTATTGTGTAACTCGAGAACATTTCTGTGCGGACGAATGGAGATAATTGAATTGCACATATATGTTTTCTGAACGATCGAAGGGAGATAATTCTACTTGAAAAGTCGGGCATTTCGTACGGTCTAAGGGGGATCATTCTTACCATGACATCGAAAAATATGACATCTCTATTTCAACCTGTAACCATTTCGGTCATCTATACGCGGTAAGACTACATGGATGGCGAAGTATACGCAAATGATCTCTATTTGACACAGTTAAAATAGATTCAACAATATTTAACCGAATTAAGATAGTTTAAACGAATGAAGTAATAAAGTACCAGATAAATATCGGCATTTCTTCGGTACTTGTGGGTTAGATTATTATATTTTTCGTTTATGAAACGAGCCCCTGATGATTTTTGCACACGCCCCCTTAAAATATAACCCATGGAATTTGACCCCGGGTGTAAAAGCTCAACTGCACAGCCCGATCATTATTCACCCCGGATCTTTCTTTCTTTTCCATCCAGTAGCCAAGTTGACATGGCTTCGTTCATGTCAACTTGGCTAGCATGATAGATGTAGAATGTCGTGGATGAAGGCAATACATTGAGAACCGAATATTCCCTTGTTATGAAGTATGGGGTAAACAATGAGTCTCTTGATATGCATGGTTTCTTTTTCTATCGACACTGGTCCGACACTGGTCGGAGGAAATTAATGTGTAAGGTATTTTAATAAAGCCTACGTCGTCATGATTTCTAGAAAGGGGTCGTTTCCGATCGTTTCTTATGCTTACGTATTAGAGAGCCCAATACCGTGTCGTCCAACGCAAGTTGGGTGTTGAGAGGGGGTCGTTCGCAACTCCACTCCCGCCTCCCCCACCGAGCGACGCCCTGGGCCAGGGAACAAACATCATAGAGGTCATGGAGTTGTTCATTATCTCAATATCTGTGAATAGTAGAGCTCTGCTAAAACTATATACTCCGAACATTGACGTAGATCTATAAAAAAAAACTACTTTCACTTGCATCTGGGACGAATATTATCTATACTCGTCCCAGCTTGCATTAAAGGGGAACCCCAACGGCCGTCTACGGTCATTTATTAGGGAAAGCTATTTTGCTAAAAATTTAGAGTCTGGATGTTGTTTACAGCATGTCCAAACGATGCAGAGATATTGAGTTTAAACCTCAAATATGTGATACCTGTATAGGGAATATGCAGGTGAGTTTTTATAACGCCACCAGGTGAACCCAAGTTAATGAGCTAACTTTATGCTGGGATATTTCCAAATCTATATCTGATCTCTTTGAAACTTACAATATTGCTGAACTGTAGTACTATGTAAAAGTTTATTTTTTGAGAAATTTCCATTGTTTTCACAAAGATGGTCACAAAACCAGCACGTTACCAAGTCCTCTCTCTTGGTAATTTAATGGGTTATGAAATTTTAATCGCTGAATGTACAGTAATAAGGGTCGAAACGATGCATATTCATTAAAAAAAAACCCATCTTACTATTTAAGTATCAGAAATGAAGCGCTTGGTTACAGGTTGCCATAGTAACCATATTTAGGAAACTATTAGTCGCCAAGTCCCGAAAGTGACATTTAATTATCATTAAACACAATGCTAATGGAATTCAAAAGAATCAAAATCCTAAGCTAACCAAAAAAGAAGATATGCTATTGTTTGTCTATCTAATAATCTCTAGATTAATGTGTGACATCATCAAAGCTCATCTGCATACCAAATTTGTATCGCACCAAACAATCTTTGGAGTGCAGCCAATAGGATAATTTTCATGAAAATTTACCAGTTTAGGTTCCCCTTTAACTATTGTTAAAGGGGTACTTCAATTTAAATCCGATCTGCTCCCCCATTTGGATATGTCGCTTGAAGGATCCTAGCGACATGTACGGGTGTCCGACCTATTATCGTGTGTTTTTGAAGGTTTATTTGAAATATATAAGAAAGTACATCTTGAAATGACATGAAAACTGACATGATGATTGCTGAGCTCGTCGGCTATCTTCCGTTATGAATTCCGTCCATGACGTCAAGTGTGAGAGCTATTTTTAACTCGACTTTTCAGCTCAGTTCCCGCCGTGGATATAGTACCAGTTATCGGACACCCATCGTGAACAAGAATTTGACGTTGAAGTACAATGTATTTTTACGTTTTTGTGCATGACAATCGTTAGTTGGAGTTCTGTCGTTTAAGATGATATGATCATTGTTCAATTTCTATACGTATTTATTTGAGAGCGAGATCGGAAAGACAAGGTGGTAGATCGAATTTCGCACCCCGCCACAACACGAGAAATTTCGAATTTTGATGAAAACAAAAATGTTAAATTTAAATTTTTCGACTTTCGTGGCTACCTATAATTCTATATTTTGCATAACCAGAAATGATCTCCCCTTTGTTCTGACATACTATTGCCTTGTCATCACGAGCACAACACGTGCGCTCGAGATGGGTGTCCGATAACTGACCTGTTCGATAACTGTTCCGACACCCCTACTGAATCGACAAGTATGATTGTAGGTGAATGCACCAGTCCATTTGTCATGCGACCATGAACTGTAGATTTGATCACTTTACATTGAAGCCGGATGACAGCTGCAATGTTATAATGAGGCAACATATGATTGTATATCAGATATGTCGACAGTTCATGGTAGCTACCAATGGTCTTGGCAACAGTCCATTTGGCGAATCATTGGCCAAGGTTACACGGTTCACGTCAGTTCGGATTGACCGTATTTTGACCTACCATGGACTGTCGATCGATCCGATGATGATACCATGGACTGTCGTAATATCAGACAGACAGAGAATAAACTATTAATGGTTCATATTCCTCTTAAACACACACAAGTGAAAGGAATCGAGAGATGAATGAGTCAGTGATACATGAGGCAGGTAGTAAGTTCCCACGTGTTCATTTTGTGCTCATTTCCTCACACTATAATTCGATGCTAATACCTACCATGGACTGTCCACCAACATCTAAAAACACCTTTCGCCGCAAAAATGTTTAAAATTTTTGTTAACTTGAAATAGTTATAACCCTAGATTTGGTGACAATATAGTACGATATCTCTCCATCAAAAAATGACTGGACACCAGTAACCATACTTGTCATCGATATGCTGAAAATCGTTCATTTTCGGCTGTGGTCACTGTCGTCTGGTCAGACACACGCCCACGCTTGATAACGAAAGCACCGAAAAATCTACCATTGACTGTGATTTGACACGTGACCGGCGGTGTTTACCTACAATCATACTTGCCGATTCAGTAGGGTGATTGGGGAGCATTGATAGGATATTAATTTATTAAGACTGAGGGGTACCTAGACTTGTAAGAGAACTGAAGGATATTTGTACTCAATCGGACCCCCTTTAACAATATGGGAGGACTGAAGGATTAACTCGCATTAACAATAGCATCCTCATAACAGGGATAATATAGCCAGACGACAGTCGTTCAGCTGACATGCGCTGTTCAGATTGAGATATTGTAACAATAGGAGAGGAATTCAAAAGAATCAAAATTCCAAGCTATTCAAAGAAGAACATATGCTATTGTTTGATCAAAGCTCATTTCATTTCATTAACCGTTTGTGACATGGATCTGTCGATGTTGGCACATATACAATTTTGATAAGATATGAAATTATTACGATCGATGTAGTGTTTACAAAGACCACGCAAAACGAATTATTCCAACTGAAGTACAATACAATAGAAGTACATTAAAAATCTTTAGTTTGTATTTCCCGGGCAAAATTTCACGGCATGGAACAGGTCATCATAAAATATTTTGCCCTAGGGTAATTTTCATCACGGAGAAAAGTCACTGTGAAGGTCATTTGTGTGTCAGCTGTCTGCTAGTCAGGACGTGTGTGTAGTCAGACGTTAGAAATTAGTTTGCTGTGTTGCGTGATCACATATGCTATTTGCTTTAACCGAAACGCATGTCTTGCATCAGATCGACAAAGTGAACCATAGTTGTCTTTTAGATTTGTGAAACTTTTTCCGAATTAGAAAACTCCAGTGCACTCCATATCCAACGTGGCAACAACAACAACATCTCAACGACCATGGCAAACAGCAATGGAGACGGTCCGGCGTCAGGTAAAGTTTTGACACTCTCCACCATGA
>JAVTVY010039226.1:0-17468 GCA_036873755.1 Hanleya hanleyi | reverse complement strand
GTCTATATAATTTGTACAAGAAAAGATAATCTAGGAGTAGACATAATCCTAGTATGCATACAACATGACTTACGTTAATAATATCGAAACGATTTTCTTCATGTTGCACACCCCTTTGCCACCACAACAACAACAACATATGATAGTGACTCTATATTTTACTAGTGACTTTAACAATTTCCATTTGGGATAAAATATGACGGAGCGATTAGTAGCCCCATTGGTATGCATGTCCAATGCTATGAAATGCTGAACTCGCTATTGTTCAATGGGCCCAAGTGATTATTGCTGCCCCAAAACTTTCAGGCATGTCAATGTCATTGGTCGCTGCATTCTGAGAAGGGCAGTCAGTGTTCTGCATTTCATCATTGATTGTTTTGGGGCGGCAGGGTTCACTTGGTCCAGATATATATCCCAATTAGGATATTTTGTTTTATACTTCCATATTTTGCTAATTATTCTGTTTGTATAAAGACTTACAGCAGTGGTGAGTGATGGAAAGTATACTGTTTCAACAACACGAAAAAATAATGCACGTAATTGCAATATCACAAAGAATAATTTCTGCGAGAAAAAGCAAAATGGTACTGTAATCGCATTGGCAGTTTTGAGAAGTAGATTCTATCTTGTTTTTTTGGAGTTTAGATGCTGAAATTCGCCATTGTCTTTTTGGTATGAAAATCAGTCAAAATATGTTTCAATATCCAAACTTGGATTTAATATCCCATGTGAGATATAAATCCCAGTTAGTCCTTTTCTCTGATCTGATAAACGATAATCCCCAAAGAGTCTGCAAAATAAATATCATTGAGATGTGGCACATTATATGCATTTGTTCATTCCCGTTAAGTGCATTAGATGTTTCAACAGTAAACAATTTCCTTTCTGAGTCTTTGCAAAAACCATTGTGAACATACAAGTCAGAATAACATGTACAACAGCTCAATACAGTAGAGTTATCAATCCCTCTAATACTCTATCCCATACTGCCATTCCATTCAGTGTGACTTTTAGCCGCATCTTTAAGGAGTTGTCTTGGAATACAAAATCAAAAACAACTCGGGACCTGAAAAGCTCAGGAGTATTTATTTTATTTTTTTGGATGCAAACAAGCTAAAATTATGGGTAGACCAGGGCTTGTTTTTCCACAGGAATCCGGGAATTCAATTCCTGTCAGCACTCCCGCAAAATAATTTGCGAGAATCCGACCAATTCCTGTAAAATTTTGACACTTTGTATAGAAATGATAGCAGTGGATTCCTGTGGATTCCTGTGGATTCCCGTAGAGCTGAGTTGCGAGAATCTATTTGGATTCCCATGAATTGTGATGAAAAACAAGGCCTGTAGACTCTATATTATGCATGTGTCAATTGGACTCCCCCACGAAGCTATGGGCAAAAACACAAAACATACCGCATACATATCTCATACCCTGGGGTAAATTTGTCAAGCCATACCCCATACATAGCCCCCACATCATCCCTCACCCAACCTCTCTTGTGAGACACGTGCAGGCTGTTTATCTCAGTCACATGATCGAGCCTCAACATACTGATGCTGGAATACATTCAGAACTTTTGCAGCACAATTAAATATTGGCTCAAATATATGGAGGTTTTTTTATATTCTTGAGGCGAGCACATGGGTGAGGACAATAGTACCACCAGGGTAGCATGGTGGTTACTAGTGCTCGCTAAGATTCATACATACTTGCCTCCCACTACGCGTACGTAATCTTTGTACCAGTCTCTCAACCGCAATCATGCCTCACCGCTCTTGAGAGATTATCCCTCCATGTGTGCAGATCAGTGGATGGAGACTCTTTTGACATGTACTTGTTTACACGTATGCATTCTTCCTGTTTCCTACTTTGCAGAGATTGTGGGAGAAGTACAGTTGAGGAAGTATGGGACATTCCTGGAGGAATATGCCTCACAACTGAAGGAGATTGAAGATGCTCTGGATGACTCTATTGGAGATTCCTGGGACTTGACCCTGGATCCAATAGCTCTACAGGTAATATTTGCCTGTACAGGCATGTAAGACTCAAAATTACAGTCTTGTACATGTATGATGATGAATCTAAGATATAATCCTGATGAGTAGTCTCCCTTTGACTATGTTGGAATTGAAACTTACATGTGCATACTGTACTGAAATATTCTGTCAGGAAATCTGAACATTGCAGATTTTGTAGATCATAAGCAGAAGAAGAAGATTAGCCCTATAGTTTTTATCGGTATAATAGTATTTTCAAAAAAAAAAAAACAAAAAATACATAAAAGAGTACAGATGTTGTTTTTCTTCCAGTTCCTTCCATTGTGCCATGGGGGTTATAGTTTTTTCCCCCGGTTAATCCCTGGACCGTGGGCTGGTTGTGATTTACCATGAATTTATACTATAGGCCTCATGTTGTCTGGAGATTATGGGGGTTCTCTTTCAGTAATAATACCACATGATGTTCCATCAACGAACTTAAAGGAGTACTTACCTTATTTTATATAGGTTCCTATTACAAAGGTTAGACTCTTAAAGAAATATAACCAACTATTTTACTGTCGTTGAGGGCGATAACCTATTATTTTTATTATAATTTGTGGAGCCATGTTTCCGCTTTGAGGTCGACGTGGCCGCCGCCATGTTGCCTGTGGGATGACGTGACTGATGACGTCAAAATTCAGGACAACGCCACGGCTAACGCTTTATGCAGGGCCGTTCCAACTACGGACATTTGAATTACCCTGGGTCCGAGTTTTAATTCGAGGGAAAAACTGGCGCTGCCAATCCCACGGGGGTAATTCCTAAAAGCAAATTGGTTTAGGTTATCTTCTCCCACTGAAGAATTTCTTCCCCAAGTTTTTCAACTGAGACTTGCCCGATTCAATCTGGACAAAATTTGAAGCTGAGCGGTAAGCTAAAAGAGTATCCTCTGCAATTGTCCATTGAGTTGAGTTAAACGACGATGCTTCTAAGTTCGTAAACATTTCCATTGTTACACTTGAACTACTAAAATTAACTGGGACGTCAGTGAATTTATTGGGTTCCTTCGCGTGCGAATTATCGGCATGATCATCACGATCAACCTTAAGTCTCCATGACGTTGTGACGTTTTTAGATGAGTATACACTCACTTCCGCTCATCTAAAAACGTCACGCAGTGGTGCAATGGCGGCGCCCAGTGCACGCCGTGGCGAGCGACAAAATATTCAATATTTCTTTTATTTCGCATTTTATCAACATAAGTTTGATATAATGAGTTTTGGAATACGATTGTTGATAAATATAGTCACACTCAAAAATAAGGTAAGTACTCCTTTAACCGTATTTACAACAAATATATATCCACCTACCTCCCTCTCCCCTCAACCAATCTCACATCTGACATGTCTAATGAAGAATTTTACATGAAGTAAGAAGTAAGCCTAATTGATAACTTGATGATGACAGTGTTAACTTCGAAATATCCATGTAAAATGATAGATGTGGAACCTTTTATGTCTGCGGCGCATTACTATATTGAAATGTGTGGCATCCAACCAAATCCTATCGTTTTGACGACATATTATGAGTTAACGCTCAGTTGTATTTTCTACAAACTTATCCTCTGTTGCCATGGTCTTGTGTGCAGGTAAAGATCGTATATGGAAATTCATTCACTCAGGCTAAGGGAGACAACTTCTGTATTAAATCTCTAATGAGTGGATAATTCATGCATCTAGAGTAAACTAAAAGCAAATCAAATGAGACAACAACAACCATCTATTCTTCTTGATTCACATACTGCATTGTTATATGTGTATTTACATGTGCATAGTAGATAGACGGGAATGTAATGCCATTTGAGACTAACTATATTTATTATATAGTCAATCTCAAATGGTGTTGCGTTCCCGTCTATCTACTAGTTTAATAGACTAACACGGCTACCCCACAAATCCTTACATGTGCATAATGTGTATTTACATGTGCTTAATTTCACATCATCATCATCATGTGCATATCATTTGTGTTTTTTTCCATAGTTTCTCCCCTATGAGCAGACAACCCTGTTACAGTTGGTTAAAACAGACAACAAGATCTTTAACAAGGTCCTCACTGTAGTGGCTGCTCTCTGTTGTGAACTGAAGGCATTAAAACATGAGGCCGAAACAAAGTTTTTCAACGCGCTACTCTTCTATGGAGAAGGAGGTGGGTGAAGTCAGTACGATAATCCCTCTAATAATTCAATCACAGGAAGTGAACTTTCCCACCATAAAATCTGGGGGTGATCAAATTTATTGGAACAGGAAGTTTACAGAATGGTTCAAAATCAGCCAGATAATCCATTATTTTTTCATCATTTGAATGATTTTAGAGAGTGATCAAATTTATTAGAACCACCGATTGAATTAGGTCCTCCAAAAATGGGGTGATTGAATTTTGATATTGGATTGAATTATTAAAGGGATTACCATAGAGCATCACTGTAATTGTTAAAAAACATTGCAGTCTATTTCTCTACCAATCTCAGTATACTGAGATATAATATCACGGAATATTATGGCTGGCTTTGTTAGGGGTAGCAATATCAAAAGATTGTGCCGTGCGAAGATTTTAATCTCCGTGAAGTAAACGTCAATCATTGTCAGAGAGAAAAGGTTGAAATGGTCGTGATTGGCTTATTATGGGATCTCATAGAATATCGGTGAACATTTCGCACGAGTTTTCATAGCGTTCCGTCTAAATGGTATTCCCCTGATTTACCATCTTGGTTTACCTAGATTGTTTCTCTACATCTTTGTCTCAGCGTTTCTCACCTCACAGCAGTGAAAAGCCTTGTGATACACCCATACAAATCTGTGACAGACCTTTTCATTTTTGCAACATTTTGCAATTGCAGCTGAATCGGGTTTTTTTTTATCCTTACACTGATGAAAGACAAACCTGAGTCAGCACTCGTGTAAAAGCTCATACAAAACCCACCAAAGCTCGTTTCATACAGATTTTATCAAACTTGAGTGATAGAATCAGTAATCATCTTGATGAGTCACAGGAACAAATCATACCTGCTCCCAGCTGGCTGGGACAATTAATATTAAATTGTTTGATATGAACAATAGATTGGTTGATAAAGCACGAATACCAGCGCTAACTGGGTGATTCCATGTGCGATTCGATTATTTCGCTTTATAAATGGCATTGATACCTTACTTCACATTTGTTTTATCTTTGAAATATATGTGGAGCAGTATGTGGAAGTAGCTCTTGCCAACTCTGTAACTTAACTCTGTAACTTGGTTGCAAGTGTATTTTTTATCGATGCATATTTGGCATATCACTTTCAGAGCCAGAGTCTGGTTTGGAAGAAGGAGAGGCCCAGATCCAAATGGGACGAATGATGCCACTATTGCAGGTTTGTCACGAATCAGTATATGAATGGGTTCATTCCACAATAATTCTTGGACAATACTGTCTTGCCCCGGTGTGAGCGAGAGGTGCACAGCACGTGGGCCACTCGTGTAAGCTTCGGTTCATTTTTAGCTCATCTGGGCCGAAGGCCCGATGGGCTTATGTCATGGCCTGACTGTCCGTCGTCCGTCGTGCGTCGTGCGTCGTCCGTCGTCCGTTGTGCGTCGTGCGTAAACATCTTCTTCTCTGAAACCGCTTGGCCGATTAAGCTGAAACTTGGCATGCATGTTCCCCCCAATGAGGACACCAGAATTTGTTCATGCCGTGTCGATACGATTTTAAATATGGCCGCCATGGTGGCCATCTTGAATTTGCCATTGAAACATTGTTATCGCGATTTCTCAGGAACTACTGCATAGATCTTTCTCAAATTTGGTACACAGGTTCCCCTTGGGGTCTAGTGTTGTGCAAGATACCTGTTGTGGTCTGATTCACAAATCCAATATGGCCACCAGGCGGCCATCTTGGATTTCCCCATGAAACATTGTTATTGCAATTTCTCAGGAACTACTTTGTGGATCTTCCTCAAATTTGGTACACAGGTTCCCCTTGGGGTCTAGTTGTGCAAGATACCTTTTCTGCTCTGATTCGAACATCCAATATGGCCACCAGGCAGCCATCTTGGATTTCCCTATGAAACTTCGTTATCGTGATTGATCAGGAAGTGCTGCATGGATCTTTCTCAAATTTGATACACAGGTTCCCCTTAGTGTCTAGTTGTGCAAGATGCTTTTGTGGTCTGATTCAGAAATCCAATATGGCCACCAGGCGGCCATCTTGGATTTCGAAATGAAACATTGTTATCTCGATTTCTCAGGAAGTACTGCATGGATCTTTCTCAAATTTGGTACGGAAGTTCCCCTTGGGGTCTAGTTGTGCGAGATACAATTTGTGGTCTGACTGAAAAATCCAATATGGCCACCAGGCGGCCATCTTGAATTTGCCAGTGAAATCTTGTCATCATTATTTTTCGTTAACTACTGCATGGATCTTTCTCAAATTTGGTACACAGGTTCCTCTTGGGGGTCTAGTTGTGCAAGATACCTCTGCTCTGATTCGAACATCCAATATGGCCACCAGGCGGCCATCTTGGATTTCCCTATGAAACTTCGTTATCATGATTTATCAGGAAGAACCGCATGGATCTTTCTCAAATTTGATATACAGGTTCCCCTTGGGGTCTAGTTGCGCGAGATACAATTTGTGGTCTGATTGAAAAATCCAATATGACCACCAGGCGGCCATCTTGGATTTCCAGATGAAACATTATCGCGATTTCTCAGGAACTAC
Organism: Hanleya hanleyi; assembly: GCA_036873755.1. NCBI lineage: Eukaryota > Metazoa > Mollusca > Polyplacophora > Lepidopleurida > Hanleyidae > Hanleya > Hanleya hanleyi. The sequence continues at coordinate 10,730 of JAVTVY010039226.1, read as the reverse complement.
TGCATGGATCGTTCTCAAATTTGGTACAGAGGTTCCCCTTGGGGTCTAGTTGCGCAAGATACAATTTGTAGTCTGATTGAAAAATCCAATATGGCCACCAGGCGGCCATCTTGGATTTCCAGATGAAACATTGTTATCGTGATTTCTCAGGAACTACTGCATTGATCTTTATCAAATTTGATACAGAGGTTGCCCTTGGGGTCTAGCTGTGCAGGATACCATATATGGTCTGATTGAAAAATCCAATATGGCCACCAGGTGGCCATCTTGGATTTCCCCATGAAATTTTGTTATCGTAAATTCTTAGGATATTACTGCATGGATGTTGATACACAGGTTCCCCTTGTGGTCCAGTTGTGCAAGATACCTTTTTTTGGTTGATTTCGAAAATCCAATATTGCCGCATCTTGAATTTCCCATGGAAATTTATCATAAAATCTCAGGAAATAACTGCATGGATCATTTTATAGTGTTCAGGGGGGACAACACAATTTACAAACTCATCTATTGCAGTTCTTTAGTAAAAATTTCTCACAGCTACTTTCTCCAGTTACAGACAGATGACCTACAGTGCCGTGGCACTATCTTTTACATCTTCGCAGACAGATGGGGTTATCTCTTGGTTAGGCCATACCTCACCAGAGATTACTTTCATTGGAAAAATGTCCTGTTACATCTCATTGCCATCGTAACAACCCAGTCGCACATATTTCGTACTCGACATGTCTCCCCTGGTGCATATACCCACAAAATATTGGAATCGTAGGTTAAAAACTGTCCAATGTACTGTCCGGACACGAAGTGGACAGACGGACGAACGACTGCAATCACATAATAAAAATTGGCTCTGGTTATTGCTTATACAGCTTACTGACAATCACACATTATATTTTGGTATAATTGCCTTTATTCCATAACCTCCAATTACAATCATGAATTTGCAGCTTGACCTCCTGTGAAATCGACTATGTTGCCATTTTGTTCAGGGGAGACAACGCAAGTTAGAAAATCATCTATTGCAGTTCTTCAGTAAAAATTTCTCGCAGCCACTTTCTCCAGTTATAGCCAGATGAGCGCTACAGTGCCGTGGCACTATCTTTATGATCTCTCCCCTATGTTTATAACATGAAGCATGTTTTTCAGCTATTGATAACTGGTGTAAATATCATGATAATATGGATCAAATATTCCTACTGTTCCAAGAAAGGACCAATAAACTTAGTTATGACAATTTCGGCCGCTTCAGGTTAAAAATATACCAGTTATTCTCGATTCAAAATATATGTTAAAGACATAGCGAATTGCTTCATTTACTGCACCACATGTACCTGATAGAATATATTTGTTTTTATGTACTCTGCCACTTCTTTATTCAAGTTCCAGTTTAAATGAGTATTTAAAAAAAACAAAAAATAGTATACCTAACCTTAAAAGCTTGTTCTATTCGTTTTCTGAGATCAGTCTCCAAAAGTAAACTTGCACCTCTTAAAATAATTACACTGATCTATTTTGACGAATAGTGATAGGCTTAGTTGAAGATTCATCATTCCTAGTTCACCTGACAAAGCTGTACCATGACAGAGAATGGGTTTATCATATTGCAGACCTGTCATGTTATTTTCATGTGGGTTCTGGATATGCCCATATTTGAGCAAATTAAGATTTAATTAATGTTTAATTGATTTCCTCTCTTTCGGTTGATTTGAATTCATAAATGCCCTTGGACAGTATCCGTTTTGGTTTTGACACTAAAGATGTGCCTTGTCATTTCCGCTGTGACATCAAAGAGATTGTTCCCCAGCTTTTTGTCCATGTAACATCTGTTTGTATGAGGCGCCGTTTGTGACAATATTGTCAACGACAAATATATAGAGTTAAAACCAAAATATAAAGTCGCCGTTTGTGACAATATTGTCAACGACAAATATATAGAGGTAAAACCAAAATATAAAGTCGCCGTTTGTGACAATAATGTCAAACACAAATATATAGTTAAAACCTTTGTAAATATATATAAAACGATATAAATAGGGCCTATATATAAAGTTTTTTTTTTTTAAATTTTTATAAATACTTTTTGAACATAAATAACGATAGGAAGTTAAGACGTTAAATTTAACGTAAATATAAAGTACACGAACTTGTAAACTGTACATGTAAACCGGATATGCCCAAAGGAAGCTGCGCAATCGATGTGCGCGCGAGTAATACTGGTTAATCAAAACTGCAACTGGGTTCTGAAGCGAAACTATGACAGCGGTGAAAGCCACTCGCATGTCACAGATGTGTCGAATCAAACAATAAGATCACGTACCTGAACATATATCAGTTCACTGCCATAGTGATTTAGTAAAGGCCTATTCCAATTTTCAACAATTACTGTTATCATTTACAATCGTACTTCAGAGTTATCACATCAATTAGATATAAATACATCTACTTATAAATCACCATAAGGTATCCTAGCCTGCAGCCAATATCACGGCCTGCCCCTTTGATGTTCAATCTGCGATTCTGTCGGCCAAGTCGCTGGTTGCTATTTGCCGCATAGAAACATCAACAGAAGTTGAAATAAAACATGCGCAGTAGTTCTACGTGAAAATAACGATATATTAATTATGCGCAACACAAATATTAGGCAATTTGAAATCATACTGAATATGAGCATATTTCATTGACTAGAATATGACCATTCATAGCCTAGTTATAGGATTTGGAATTATATTGTCGTTTTGTATATTTTATCGTTTTTCGATAATTTCCGCATTTCCAAACAAGACAAAAATTAGCAGGGAATTTGGTATAAGTACAGCGAATGGGAAACTAATGGCTCATGAGGAACACTATATTGGCCTTTTTTCACTTTTGCGCTGCCTCGAAGCTGTTACTAGTAACTGAGAAATCAGTCGAAGCCGTTTTACCCCTGCGTGCTAATCGCTAATTGATCTTCAATACGTGTGTATTGAAGAGCACTTCTGGCCCGATGGGTTCTTGATGGGCATCGGTGTTAACCCTATTATATACGGTGACGAGTAAGTGAATAGGGTTTAACATCGCTTTCAGCATTTTTTCAGCTATATCACGACGGGGAAGGGAAGGGAGGGGAGTGGAAGGGGCGGGGGTATACCTACTTGTAACAGAGCAGATCTAATGTTGACATTTTATACTGCTGTCCCACCGAAATATCATGCCGTAGGCAGACATGACACCCCACTCAGTCACGTTATACTGACACCGAGCGAACCAGTCCTTGTTCTATCCTCTCAATACTGAGCGTGAGCGAGGAAGCAACAAGTTCCATTTTTCAAGTCTTTGGTATCACCCGGCCAGGGATTGAACCCAGTGATTACCGCTTACGAATATCAAGAGTTCATTTTATTCAAATTACGTTATACTAACTTAAAACCTAAAAAGTTTGAGATCAAGTAAGCGTATCATGCTATAATAAATGATCTCGTTAATGAAAACGAGGAACGGTGAACGCAACAGTACAATCCATCGCAATGAATGGTCATATTCTAGTCAATGAAATATGCTCATATTCAGTATGATTTCAAATTGCCTAATATTTGTGTTGCGCATAATTAATACATCGTTATTTTCACATAGAACTACTGCGCATGTTTTATTTCAACTTCTGTTGATGTTTCTATGCGGCAAATAGCAACCAGCGACTTGGCCGACGGAATCGCAGATTGAACATCAAAGGGGCAGGCCGTGATATTGGCTGCAGGCTAGGATACCTTATGGTGATTTATAAGTAGATGTGTTTGTGTCTCAAATCTCAACCTGCTATCACTAGTGCCAATATTCCTCCATTTTGGAGATCTCCTGCAAAGAAATTATCTCCCCTGATCGTCTCGTCGATCGTCCGCTAGGTGGCGTGCTCTCCGCGCATGCCCTTCCTCTTTTTCCTTTGCAGTCTTGGTAGCAAGACGTGTTTTGAAAGAGCTCCTGTAAACAGTAACTTTTGGGTTGTTATAGACGCACCCTAGGGTTATTTTTTTCTCCCGTCAGTTCATTACGAACTAACGTAGTCACCCAACTATAAAGAATAATAAAGAAACGAATCATGTCGTCAGTTTTAACCAGTTAAAGACTTGCATTTCTTTGTTTCAAGTGCAGGGCACAGGTGTGTTACAGTCAAGTGACATGCCGTGAATGTGCAGACTGGGACGACGTGACCTGGCATAGCTATCCTATGGTCGACGCAGTCAACTCCGGAGAGCGGCCACTGACCTGGCAAGGTGTCCAGCTGAGAAGCAAGCTACTCAGGCCCTCTTCAACGACTTGGCTGTAAACGAAGTTTTCCTACCAGCGCCAGTGGAATCTTCACAACAGTCCCGTGAAACAGAACAGACCCTTCACGGATACAAGATACACGGCTCCACGGTCCAGTTCAAGTTCGCCAGCAAGACGGCAAGAAAGACAGGTCTTCGAGAGGGACACGTCTACTAGCCGGGAACCGGCGAAGAGCAGTACCCTGGAGCTACATTTCAAGACGATGAACAAGTTACAGACTCAAGACACGGTCTAGTTCAAGTTCATCGGAGAAGATGCTGTCACGGACTCTATACCGGAGCTGTTACAACCACGGATCTGGGCAGACCTCGGATAACAGTTCCCGTTCATCCAAGTCTCCGCAACTCAAGAAAGACAAGTCTTCTAGCCGGGACCTGGTGAAGATCCGGGACCCGGCAAAGAGCCGTACCCTGGAGCTACAGGCTGGAACGGTGGACAAGTCTACAGTCCGGAGCACAGACCGGGACTACCAAGGGAAGTCTAAGAGACGGATTCGATCGCCGGAACGGGACCTCCACACCACAGAGCGCCGGGACTCCGACTCCAGAGCACCTCGGACCCGACCATCGGAGAGAGGTTCCTTCCAGAGGCAGGACTACAGTCCGGAGCCGTACCCCAGACAGGGAATGACACGGACCTATGAAGAACGGACTTATCCAGTACGCCGAGAGTCTACATCTCACCGGGAGTCCACATCTAAGAGGTCACGGACTTTAGATCAGCATACGGGACCATGGCTCTGAGAAATCACGGCCCAATGCAGAACTCCGAGACCCCGTCAAGCCAAGAGCCTACAGGGACTACCGGGGTACCGTGAGAATTCAAGACTATACAGATCGACGGTACTCTGATACCGATGCACGATACTCCGATACCGATGCACGGACCCGGCTACTGGTGAACATTCTGGGCCATAACATGGACAGATCCAGAGTTCGAAGTCGTACCCCGGCGCAAGCAAATCACGGACCTATTGGGAACGGACTTATCCAGAGCACCGTGGAACCGCACATAGAAGTCACGGACTTACACAGTACGGATTACTTAGGACGGGCTTAGCCAGAATGCTACACTACGGTTCGGGAGACAGCTCGGAACCGTACTACAGCATGAAGATCCCGGGAACACAGCCGTTCATCACAACGATACCGGGATTTCAGCTTTATTCGTCTACGCCAGATTTTCGGTGGTACAGCGGTGGATTCAAGCCGCATTCCCGAAGGCCGAAACTTTCTCTGAAGATTAAAGTCAAGTCAAGTTTGGCTTCATGGGAGAAGTCAGGGAGAGTCCTCGGATAACAGCTCCCGTTCATCCAAGTCTCCACGACCCAAGGAAGAAAAGTCTTCTGACAGGGACCCGTCCAAGAGCCGTACCCCGGAGGCACAGACTGGCACGGCGAAGAAGGCAGTCCGGAGGCCAAGACCACGGACTCCATCGCCAGAGCGGGACCCCGGCACCAGCACAGTACGGCCTTATACAGCTCGCCGAGACCACAGCTCCGAGAAGTCACGGCCGTATGCGGAACACCGAGAGTCTGACAAGCCACGGTCCTACTTGGAGCACCGGGATTCCAAGAAGTCACGGCCCTATTCAGAGCGCCGGGACTTCAACACCAGAGCACCTCGGGACGGAGCTACAGTTCAGAGCCGTACCCAGGAGCGGGAGACGACACGGACCTATCCAGTATGCCGAGAGTCTACATCTGAGAGGTCACGGACTCGTGGAGAACGGACTTATCCAGATTACCTGGAGTCCACATCTAAGAAGGCACGGACCTATGAGGAACGGACTCATCCAGAGCGCCGTGAGCCGGCCTCTGATACAACTCGGACCCGTACAACAGAACCGCAACCCGATACAACGGCAAGCAGATTTCGTAGACGGAGTCGTACACCGTTACAATGCCGAGATTTCTATCCTGAACGCCGTCATCGGGAGAGAGACCGTCCTAGACGTCGGAGCCCTTCACCTAGTCCAAACTACCGGAGTTATTACCATAGAGACCGTACTCCAGAGCGACCTTACACCCGACGAGATAGAAGCCGTTCCCCGGGTTCCCGTCAACACGCACGGCGCACGGAACGGACATCTATCGACCATCACCATGGTCCGGAGCATCAGGATAACGGAAGCCCAGAGATGAACAGGGACCCGTGGATCGCCTTTCCGGATCTGGATCCAAAGACCAGGCTGCTACTTCTGGAGTACCTGCTAAGGCAAGCTTGGTCAAGAAATACAGTCATCTTCCGGCAACACAGCTCCCTACCGTGGCAGTGGTTCCTTCGCCGGACCGACCTTACAAGACCTTCGTCCTGTATGGAGATCATTTACCTTTCAAGTCTCCGAAGTTGGACCGGGTTTTAGACGCATTTCTGGGATGTACCAAGGCACCGACAGTTGGACTTCAAGCAAGACAAGTCTGTGTGGTACAGAACATGATGGTAACCCAACATAGTGTTACTTCATATACCGATTGACGTCAGGGTTTGGACTCCGTCAACACAGAGCTACCTCAACAACTACTGGCGCCAAGTTACCCACTCGACAGAGCTATTTCCGACTGCCATGGCCATCGTCAATGATGACAAGACATCACGGATGATCGGGGCACTGACACAACGCCTTTCCGGTAAAGACAAGGCAAAGGCAAATTCTAACAGAGGAGGTCGCACGGACGGTTTTCCTGTCAGAACTCGGGCAACCCAAGCTAGATGCTCAGAGTAGTGTTCGCCCTTACAAGAAAGGACAGTTCCAAGGTAAAGAGGGAATCTTCCGACCGGGGCAGGGGCAACCTCGTTAGTCGGAATTGATGGTTCTCAGCCTCACCTTCAAACCACTAGTCATCCTTTCATCCTTCCCAAGCTTCAAGTCTTTACTCACCTGATTGTAGACGGTCGACCCTGATGATATAGAAGATCAGCGTCACTCTGTGTCAAGTTTTCGTCGAAGAAGTCAGTCCTTACGTGAGGTCTACTCCAAGTCCCGACACTTCATCTGACGATCATCCTCAGTCTTCTAGAGCCGGATCCTACTCTTCATCGGATAATCTCGGACTCCATCTACACCCGAGATCGTGATCAAGGGAATCTAATCTCGGAGAAAACGGTTAGTCGGGCTCGACTTAACCCGTTTCTTTGGGAGCGAGACATCCAGTCTACAGTGGGCAAGCCTAGTTTCAGACTGAGGTTCCTTCCAAGTCCAAGTCAACACGGACCCGGACACTGGAATAGGACACGGGGATCAAGTCATCTCTAATCCGGAATGCAAATTCGGACTCCGGAACAGACTTGGGACTCCAGCATCCAGCAGGATGACAGTAGAGACCGGACCAGGCGACGGAGCCGGACACCTACTGAGTATATTCGACAGGAGTTGGACTCCGACTCCCGGTTGTCGTTACTTTCGGCGTTCCAGAGGGCGTTTTTCGAGTTTCTCCTCGATGATCACGACGGTCCAGGGATGTTTCCAGGGACCCCACGGATTATGTAGAATGGCTACATTCAAGCGTCAAGCAGTTTTCCGGCATATGGAACCTGCACCTGGAACCAGACCATCAACGCCATGACCCAGAGGTCCGTTGGATGGAAGTACAGTGTACTACTCACCCGGGACCTAGCACAGTTTTGGCTAGCTCCAGGTACTCCTCATTACAGTTTCTCAACTACAACTGTACCTGAGGGCAAGAACAAGCAATCTAAGGATGCTCGTCCCGGAACATCTTCACCCCCTTCCAGTGTGGCGATGCCGGATCCAGTTTCAACCGAGCACAGAGAAGTTCACATTCACCGATGCGGACTTCACAGCTTGGAGGGGTCCATTAGTCCAGCAACAGATAGTCGGCACATGGATACCACGACAGACAAGCAACGCATCATCTTCCTTAGGGATATCTGCGCTAAGAGGGCAGTCCCCCCTTGGAGGTTGCGGTTGCGGTTGCACAACACATCAGCATTGATTACGAACGTTTCAGTACGGTCGTCAGCTGCGTCAAGTTTGGGGGGGAGCAAGATCCCAGTCACTGTTTCTAGAAACATCAGCACTGGTCCTAGGAGCACAGTATCAGCAGTACCATGTCACAACACCATGTGTTTCACATCACTTCAGGGTTACCGCTGACAGCTTCCTCCAAGTCCTACAGGGTACTACAACCGGAAGATCACTTTTTCTACGGAGGCACCGGGACCCGCAACGGCCGAACCCCCACGTCTGCTAACGATCCAGAATTCCTTTGCAGACCAGGGTTTTTTCTCCAGGACCAATTGTACAGACAATGACAGCAGCAAGCTACTATTTACTGTACAGTCGCATCAAGCCCGGAGAATGTACTATAGTAGAGGACCTGTGGCCAACACTGTTTCTGTTCCAGCAACAGCTGTTTTTCCTCCTGCATCTGTATCAGGACAGGGAATCTCAGCCAAGCAGTACACAGGGGTATCACTCAGCATCATCCAGGGTTGTCAAGTTGACCGCCGGAATCGACAAGATTCCAGTATTTCGGCTTTCCATGGTCTTCGCCTTACAGTCTCGCCGAACACGTCAACTATCACCCAAGGGGACCTGGATGTGGTACTAGGGCATTCTTGCGCCCACCATTCGAACCAGTACAGTCAACTGTAGTCTGGGCCCTGTCCTACAAGACAGCTCCCTGACAGCCTTCACTCCACAATCAGAGCTTTACGCAGTGGAACTCAGTTCCCTGACATGGATGACAGACTGGTCAACCAGATCTTTTCATCCGATCCCGGATTTCGTCATCAAGAACGATTCCACACGTCAGGGACCAGGCGTCCAAAGACTGTACCAGATTCCAGCACTGACAGATTTCGTCGGCCTGCTGGAGGAGAATAGGTTTTTATATCCAGTCAGAGCCCTGTGGCACTCCTTTACAGAACCGACAAGGAGCTCCAGCTGTCTTCTTCTCTCATCACTTATAAACAAACCCATCGGCTGACATCACTAGTTCATGATCACCGTTTGGGTTGAAGAAGACTGCCGACTGGGTTAACCAACTCGCCATCGACGCTCCTCCTCCTTTATGGAGACATCGTCTCACAAGACTAGAGCCAGTGTGACGTCCGGGCCACTTTGGGGAAAACTTATCGTTGAACGATATTGTTGACACCTGCGCTTGGACGATCAATTCAACTTCTGCTGGCTTCTATCTACAGACATGTCTGTACAGATAGATAGGATGACTATGCTGGACCTACTGCTACAGCCCAGTGCATAGTCCACTACTCCTATCAAAAAAAAGGGGGGGCGCCGCTCAAGCAAGCAAGATCCCGACAATTCCGCAAGCATAGAAGACAGACCATGTCGGAGACGAAGGGACTTCAAGACATCACGATGGCATCTGATTATCTAGCCAAGTATGCGAGCAAAGGGTAGGAACAGAGCCCACCTCTCGCCGTATTACTTGTAATTCCTTGAACTCCCTACGCCTCTATACGACACGGGAATTATCTGGATATTACTAGGCATACTAGATTTTAAAATCAGAACAAGACGTGCTCCGCTCAACCCAAAAAGCAAGTCACAAGACCGGCTACCCAACCTCCTCTGTTGGGAGTCTGGCACTAGTGATAGCAGGTTGAGATTTGAGACACAAACATGAAACATTTAAAAACAATGTTGGTGTTTGTTATCAAATCAAACCTGCTATCAACGTTGATTTGCCCAACCCATCCTCCCCTCTTTGCTCGGCCTTGACACAAAACAGGTCTTGCACAGCATGGGAAAAAGAGGAAGGGCATGCGCGGAGAGCACGCCACCTAGCGGACGATCGACGAGACGATCAGGGGAGATAATTTCTTTGCAGGAGATCTCCAAAATGGAGGAATATTGGCACTAGTGATAGCAGGTTTGATTTGATAACAAACACCAACATTGTTTTTAAATGTTTCATATTTATATCTAATTGATGTGATAACTCTGAAGTACGATTGTAAATGATAACAGTAATTGTTGAAAATTGGAATAGGCCTTTACTAAATCACTATGGCAGTGAACTGATATATGTTCAGGTACGTGATCTTATTGTTTGATTCGACACATCTGTGACATGCGAGTGGCTTTCTCCACTGTCGTAGTTTCGCTTCAGAACCCAGTTGCAGTTTTGATTAACCAGTATTACTCGCGCGCACATCGATTGCGCAGCTTCCTTTGGGCATATCCGGTTTACATGTACACTTTACAAGTTCGTGTACTTTATATTTACGTTAAATTTAACGTCTTAACTTCCTATCGTTATTTATGTTCAAAAAATATTTATAAAAATTTAAAAAAAAATAACTTTATATATAGGCCCTATTTATATCGTTTTATATATATTTACAAAGGTTTAACTATATATTTGTGTTTGACAATATTGTCACAAACGGCGACATTATATTTTGGTTTTACCTCTATATATTTGTCGTTGACAATAT
>JAVTVY010039225.1:0-17480 GCA_036873755.1 Hanleya hanleyi | reverse complement strand
GTCAAAACTAGTTCCATGTATTCATCCGCGGTGATGCGGTCTGCCTCCGCGGGCAGAAAGTAGTCCCACGGAATGTACACCCTGCCTGGGGGGTTTCCCCCGGCCGCAGACAGAGCCCCTTTTGACGAGTGCGCAGGTGTTTTCGCGCAGATTTGTGGCGGAAGTGTGGCGGGGTTTCCCAATGACGATCACGTGATCAAGGCATGTCCTGACTTGTTCTGGGTTGTACAGTTCTGCCATGCGGAGGATGAGTACTAGTATTTCGCTGACGTCCTAGTAATAAACATAATCTATAGGTGTTGTACCATGTTAATAGGATCAGTCTAGCATCTGTACCACCCTAGGGTCGAGTGTTTATTGTCCAGTATATCTCCGCAAAACGTAAACAAACAAAATGGCGGCTCCAGGATGGTGTGGGGACGCCCTTTCCACATCACGGCGTCGACCATAGCGCCATCTATTCACACTGACGCAAGGGAGACAACTCGTGTGGCCCAAGGGTATGGAAATAGCCGTGTTGGAGCTAGGGAAGCCCCTAGTAGACCAATGGGGTCATATGAGGTATCAAAGTGAAGCATTCGTGAAGGGGCATCTAATGGGCTGGGTGTGGGGTTGATATATCGGCATTCTGCGCATGCGCGGTGGCCAAAGGGTATGGAAATAGCCGTGTTGGAGCTAGGGAAGCCACAAATGGGCCAATGGGGTCATATGAGGTATCAAAGTGAAGCATTCGTGAAGGGGCATCTAATGGGCTGGGTGTGGGGTTGACATATCGGCATTCTGCGCATGCGCGGTGGCCCAAGGGTATGAAAATAGCCGTTTTGGAGCTAGGGGAGCCCCTAATGGTCCAATGGAGTTGTATGAGGTATCAAAGTGAAGCATTCGTGAAGGGGTATTTGATGGCTGGGTGGGTGCATGTAAAATTTTTCCTGAAAAAAACAAAAAACGGAACTCGGACTTTATCGAAAAATCCGGGAAAATACCTATATGGGGTATGGGGGGTATATAGGTCGCCGGGCTTAACGGGGCTCGCCTATCAATAGAGTTATCTCCCCCTAGTTCCAGGGTGGGTGTGTGTAAAAATTTTCCTGAAAAAATACGGAACACGGATTTTATTCTAAATTACGGGGAAAATGCCTATATGGGGTATGGGGGGTATAGGACCATCCTGGGAAACCTACTTCTCGACATTTGCGTTATAGGTTGTGGGGTCTCGTTTTCTTAGTCTCGTCAAGACAAACATGATAGGAAGTATCCCCGAGCGAAACGGTGAAATTTTTGAAAAAGTACGATATAGCCACATATAGGCCCATACTGGGGTATAGGACCGATGTTTGTCCCCCTGGGAAACCCAGGTCTCGTCATGTAGAACATGATGGGAAGTGTTGCGGAGCGAATCGGTGAAATTTTTGAAAAAGTACGATATAGCCCCATATAGACATATATATATATAAATATATATTCCCATACTGGGGGTATAGGTTCAATGTTTATCCTACTGGGAAACCGACTTCTAGACATTTGCGGTAGGGTTGTGGGGTCTTGTTTTTCACGTCTCGACATTTAGAACATGATAGGAAGGGTCGTGGAGCGAATCGGTGAAATTTTTGGAAAAAGTCACCAAGGCCTGGGTAGGCCCATAGGCCTATACTGCACGGCTATGGGTGTATAGGCCATACGGGGTGGACATGTTGGGGTCTAGGTGAGCCCCTAATGAACCGATGATGTCGTATGAGGTCTTATTTTGAAGCTCTCGTGAAGGAGCTAGTGAGTTGTTTATTTTCAATACGCTGCGCATGCGCAGCCTGGCCCGTAGTATAGAAAGTAGACATTTTGGGTGTGTGTGTGGGTGTGTGTTTGGGTTAGAGATGGGCTATTCACGGTTCGAATGGGTCGTGTGAGGTATCCATGTGAAGCCTAGGTGAGGGAGCCTCTGATGGCGTGGATGTGGGGTTGACATATCGGCATTCTGTGCATACGCGGTGGCCCAAGGGTATGGAAATAGACGTTTTGGAGCTAGGGGAGCCCCTAGTGGACCAATGGGGTCGAGTGAGGTATCAAAGTGAAGCATTCGTGAAGGGGCATCTGATGGGTTGGGTGTGCGGTAGAAATATCATTCTGCGCATGCGGAGCTCTCGGCCAATCAGAAGCGAGTATTTCAAATCCGTCACAGAGCTCTCAGCCAATCAGAAGCGAGTATTTTGACCCGGTGCATTATGGGCCATATCCAAGATGCCGGCACCTTTGTTCAAGATGGCGGCACATCCGGTGTCGAAAACTGGCCATTTCGTCGGAATGTGGTCACCTAGTGTCGAAAACTGGACCCTGTATGGGTCCCGCTAGACGTTTTGGAGCTAGGGAAGCCACTAATGGATCGATGGAGTTGTATGAGGTATCAGAGTGAAGCATTCGTAAAGGGGCATCTGATGGGTTGGGTGTGGGGTTAAAATATCGCCATTCTGCGCATGCGCGGTGGTCAAAGGGTATGAAACTAGCCGTTTTGGGAGCTACGGGAGCCACTATTGGCCCGATTGGGTCGAGTGAGGTATCAAAGTGAAGCATTCGTGAAGGGGCATCTGATGGGTTGGGTGTGCGGTAGGAATATCATTCTGCGCATGCGCAGACGCAATGCGGAGCTCTCGTCCAATCAGAAGCGAGTATTTCAAATCCGTCACAGAGCTCTCAGCCAATCAGAAGCGAGTATTTTTACCCGGTGCATTATGTTCAAGATGGCGGCACATCCGGTGTCGAAAACTGGCCATTTCGTCGGATGTGTCGAAAACTGGGCCCTGTATGGGTCCCGCTAGCGCCTTGACGCCATGATATAGACCGGAGAGAGAAAACAACAACAACAAGGATGACACATGAGGGAACAACAACAACAACAAGTTGTTTTTTTTCATATAGTTTATTTTCCCCTCCATCATAACATACCCACGCTGGGGGAGCCGCGTTGGGTATGTTTACAATTCAAGAAAGACTCTTGTCCAATCAGAGACCGCCATTTGCATCTGTCCTATTCGTTCCTGTCCGTTAGATGTATTCTGGTCCAATCAGAAGTCGCCATTTCAGAGAGTTCCTTCTTCGGTCATGTTCATTCTGAACCGTTTATTCTAATCATCGTCGGACAGGCCTGGATATTCTTCGGGCAGCATGTCCTGAAACAGTTGTTTGCGCATTCTGATCGCATTTTCCGGGGCCTCGGTGGGTGGTAGCCCCATAGCCTCTTCCAAGTGACGCTTGGTCTTCATGATGGACCTGTGCGTGGGGTCGCCTTTCATTTCAAGCGGTAGTAAGGTGTACTGTTCATAGATCGCCATGGCTGTTTTCCTGATGCGGGGCCGCATTTCGGTGTATGCCTGTTGTAAGTTATCCTGTCCCGCGTCCTCGATCGCTTCAGCGTGAGTATTGATAGCTGCTGTCACAATACGATCCCAGAAGGTAGGTTCTGCCTCACTTTCCTGGGATGTAGGCTGACTATCTGAGGACAAGCTCTCCATATCAGTAGATAGACTGTCAGCAATCTTGGATTCGGTATCAGTCGATGCACTCTCATCAATCTCTGTATCAGTATCTGCCTCAACGGGCTCCTCGGCGTCTTCAGTCCCATGTATATTTTTCTGGTGTCGCATCATATCGTAATGTCGGGTGAACGTGCGTTCACACTCAGAACAAGTATAAGCCATGTTGACGGTTGAACGTCGACTGTGCGTGTTTTGGGAATACGCTCGCTTTTATAGACAGTAACGCCCGCCCACGCCCAGCTTAACGCTTCAACGCCCTGGTGAATTAGCTCAGAAGCTCTGATTTCATGGAATTGACATCAATTCATCGAAATGCAGTGACGCCCGTCAACGCCCGTCGTTACGCCTTAACGCTCGTCTAAACGCTTTAACACACTTTCTTAACGCTTTAACGACGTTTAATGATGCGTTCGAACAAATGCTTCTTTTGTGCTATTGCTCTGACACACGCCGCTTTCCAGTTCATGCCTGAGGTTTTCAACATCGACGCTGTTCTTTCAATTTCCACATGGACTGGGTCCTTATCCAACAATTTCATATGGGTCAGTAAGTCGACATACTGCTGACGTAAAGCCCGTCGTAGTCTGGGTGCCAATCTGTTATGGGCTAAAATTGCAGCTTCCTCGTTCGAATACCCTTTGCGTTGAAACTTGTTTCCTGTGGCCTCCAAAATCTCGCCCATCTCGGCGTCCATACTTTCTTTGAACAAATCCTTCCATAGCCTCGAGTTCACATTATGTTCTTCAACCTCGGGTTGGGCCTTCACGGTTGGGTGATATTCCGGGACTGATGGTATGAAGCGGACCCGCTGTATGGGGGTGGGCTGCTGCTGCTGCTGCTCTGCCAGGAGTGGACTCGGCGGATGGTGTAGGTGTACATACCGTTGTGGTGATTCCTCGCCGCGTAACAGGTGGGTCGTCAGCCGACGATCTTCGGGGTATGGGCTTTTAAATCTACGAACAGTTAGCCGTACGGACGAATTGTCGCTTCTTGAAACGCCCGCATTAAATGGTCAATGTTCTGAGGATAAATTCGACTACCAAACACACGGATTTGTGCTCTGTCAATGGGATTGGAGAACAACACAAAGTATTGGCAGTTCAAGGCAATATCTCTGGACGCCTTCCCTTGAGGAAAGAGATTCTGAGTCAAATAGAGGACGGACAGATTGCGATGATGGGACCCTTTGGTGAATAGGTCGGCGATTTTCGAATTGCCCTTGGCCGCACTCATCAGATCATCGAGCACTACCACGTTGGTCTGCTCGGAATCGAAGTAATAGGGTTCGTCTATGTCGTGAGGAATTCCTGGGACAAAGCTCACATTCTGTAACCTTGTAGTTTCGTAGGCGGGCTATAACACCAAACAACACGTGTCCGAGCTGGGGTTGCCACACCTCCCTCTAAGAACTTCATCACCCAGGATGTCTTTCCACACCCTGTAGGGCCGCTCACCGTCATCGTATAGGGATGCTCTACTGCTCTTGTTGGACCTATAGCGGGACTCGGCTGTGTCTCTTGCTTGTGTTTGCGTTGAATGTGCCTGAGCGTACTATCGCGACGAGAGAATGTTCTCTCACAGAACGTACACGTACACGACATGTTCATCAGTCGACCAATACATATGGACTGATGATGGACACATGTTCATTCCTATATTTAAAGACTCTACCACCACCACCACACACACACACACACGCCACCACCGACTCCACCAACACCACCGCCGTACACCACCACCAACGCCACCAACGCCACCATCAACGCCACCAACGCCACCACCAACGCCACCACCCACGCCACCAACGCCACCAACGCCACCACCAACGCCACCAACGCCACCACCAACGCCACCAACGCCACCACCTGCGACACACCTACGGGCTATAGGGTACAGGGTGCACCGCGTAAGTGTGTGTCGCAGGTGGTGGCGTTGGTGGCGTTGGTGGTGGCGTTGGTGGCGTTGGTGGTGGCGTTGGTGGCGTGGGTGGTGGCGTTGGTGGCGTTGGTGGTGGCGTTGGTGGCGTTGATGGTGGCGTTGGTGGCGTTGGTGGTGGTGTACGGCGGTGGTGTTGGTGGAGTCGGTGGTGGTGTGTGTGTGTGTGTGTGTGGTGGTGGTGGTAGAGTCTTTAAATATAGGAATGAACATGTGTCCATCATCAGTACATATGTATTGGTCGACTGATGAACATGTCGTGTACGTGTACGTTCTGTGAGAGAACATTCTCTCGTCGCGATAGTATGCTCAGGCACATTCAACGCAAACACAACCAAGAGACACAGCCGAGTCCCGCTATAGGTCCAACAAGAACAGTAGAGCATCCCTATACGATGACGGTGAGCGGCCCTACAGGGTGTGGAAAGACATCCTGGGTGATGAAGTTCTTAGAGGGAGGTGTGGCAACCCCAGCTCCGACACGTGTTGTTTGGTGTTATAGCCAATGGCAGCCCGCCTACGAACCTACAAGGTTACAGAATGTGAGCTTTGTCCCAGGAATTCCTCACGACATAGACGAACCCTATTACTTCGATTCCGAGCAGACCAACGTGGTAGTGCTCGATGATCTGATGAGTGCGGCCAAGGGCAATTCGAAAATCGCCGACCTATTCACCAAAGGGTCCCATCATCGCAATCTGTCCGTCCTCTATTTGACTCAGAATCTCTTTCCTCAAGGGAAGGCGTCCAGAGATATTGCCTTGAACTGCCAATACTTTGTGTTGTTCTCCAATCCCATTGACAGAGCACAAATCCGTGTGTTTGGTAGTCGAATTTATCCTCAGAACATTGACCATTTTATGCGGGCGTTTCAAGAAGCGACAATTCGTCCGTACGGCTACCTGTTCGTAGATTTAAAAGCCCATACCCCGAAGATCGTCGGCTGACGACCCACCTGTTACGCGGCGAGGAATCACCACAACGGTATGTACACCTACACCATCCGCCGAGTCCACTCCTGGCAGAGCAGCAGCAGCAGCCCACCCCCATACAGCGGGTCCGCTTCATACCATCAGTCCCGGAATATCACCCAACCGTGAAGGCCAAACCCGAGGTTGAAGAACATAATGTGAACTCGAGGCTATGGAAGGATTTGTTCAAAGAAAGTATGGACGCCGAGATGGGCGAGATTTTGGAGGCCACAGGAAACAAGTTTCAACGCAAAGGGTATTCGAACGAGGAAGCTGCAATTTTAGCCCATAACAGATTGGCACCCAGACTACGACGGGCTTTACGTCAGCAGTATGTCGACTTACTGACCCATATGAAATTGTTGGATAAGGACCCAGTCCATGTGGAAATTGAAAGAACAGCGTCGATGTTGAAAACCTCAGGCATGAACTGGAAAGCGGCGTATGTCAGAGCAATAGCACAAAAGAAGCATTTGTTCGAACGCATCATTAAACGTCGTTAAAGCGTTAAGAAAGTGTGTTTAAGCGTTTAGACGAGCGTTAAGGCGTAACGACGGGCGTTGACGGGCGTCACTGCATTTCGATGAATTGATGTCAATTCCATGAAATCAGAGCTTCTGAGCTAATTCACCAGGGCGTTGAAGCGTTAAGCTGGGCGTGGGCGGGCGTTACTGTCTACAAAAGTGAGCGTATTCCCAAAACACGCACAGTCGACGTTCAACCGTCAACATGGCTTATACTTGTTCTGAGTGTGAACGCACGTTCACCAGACATTACGATATGACGCGACACCAGAAAAATATACATGGGACTGAAGACGCCGAGGAGCCCGTTGAGGCAGATACTGATACAGAGATTGATGAGAGTGCATCGACTGATACCGAATCCAAGATTGCTGACAGTCTATCTACTGATATGGAGAGCTTGTCCTCAGATAGTCAGCCTACATCCCAGGAAAGTGAGGCAGAACCTACCTTCTGGGATTGTATTGTGACAGCAGCTATCAATACTCACGCTGAAGCGATCGAGGATGCCGGAGAGGATAATTTACAACAGACGTACACCCAAATGCGCCCCCGCATCAGGAAAACAGCCATGGTGATCTATGAACAGTACACCTTACTACCGCTTGAAATGAAAGGCGACCCCACGCACAGGTCCATCATGAAGACCAAGCGTCACTTGGAAAAGGCTATGGGGCTACCACCCACCGAGGCCCTGGAAAATGCGACCAGAATGCGCAAACAACTGTTTCAGGACATGCTGCCCGAAGAATATCCAGGCCTGTCCGACGATGATTAGAATAAACGGTTCAGAATGAACATGACCGAAGAAGGAACTCTCTGAAATGGCGACTTCTGATTGGACAAGAATACATCTAACGGACGGGAACGAATAGGACAGATGCAAATGGCGGTCTCTGATTGGACAAGAGTCTTTCTTGAATTGTAAACATACCCAACGCGGCTCCCCCAGCGTGGGTATGTTATGATGGAGGGGAAAATAAACTATATGAAAAAAAAAAACTTGTTGTTGTTGTTGTTCCCTCATGTGTCATCCTTGTTGTTGTTGTTTTCTCTCTCCGGTCTATATCATGGCGTCAAGGCGCTGGCGGAACCCATACAGGGCCCAGTTTTCGACACATCCGACGAAATGGCCAGTTTTCGACACCGGATGTGCCGCCATCTTTAACATACGTGCCGCCATCTTGGATATGTCCCATAATGCACCGGGTCAAAATACTCGCTTCTGATTGTACGAGAGCTCGGACGGATTTGAAATACTCGCTTCTGATTGGACGAGCTCCGCATTGCGTCTGCGCATGCGCAGAATGATATTCCTACCGCACATCCAATCCAACCCATCAGATGCCCCTTCACGAATGCTTCACTTTGATACCTCACTCGACCCCATTGGTCCATTAGGGGCTCCCCTAGCTCCAAAACGTCTATTTTCATACCCTTTGACCACCGCGCATGCGCAGAATGCCGATATTTCAACCCCACACCCAGCCCATCAGATGGCCCTCACGAATGCTTCACTCTGATACCTCATACAACTCCATCGATCCATTAGTGGCTTCCCTAGCTCCAAAACGTCTAGCGGGACCCATACAGGGTCCAGTTTTCGACACTAGGTGACCACATTCCGACGAAATGGCCAGTTTTCGACACCGGATGTGCCGCCATCTTGAACAAAGGTGCCGGCATCTTGGATATGGCCCATAATGCACCGGGTCAAAATACTCGCTTCTGATTGGCTGAGAGCTCTGTGACGGATTTGAAATACTCGCTTCTGATTGGCCGAGAGCTCCGCATGCGCAGAATGATATTTCTACCGCACACCCAACCCATCAGATGCCCCTTCACGAATGCTTCACTTTGATACCTCACTCGACCCCATTGGTCCACTAGGGGCTCCCCTAGCTCCAAAACGTCTATTTCCATACCCTTGGGCCACCGCGTATGCACAGAATGCCGATATGTCAACCCCACATCCACGCCATCAGAGGCTCCCTCACCTAGGCTTCACATGGATACCTCACACGACCCATTCGAACCGTGAATAGCCCATCTCTAACCCAAACACACACCCACACACACACCCAAAATGTCTACTTTCTATACTACGGGCCAGGCTGCGCATGCGCAGCGTATTGAAAATAAACAACTCACTAGCTCCTTCACGAGAGCTTCAAAATAAGACCTCATACGACATCATCGGTTCATTAGGGGCTCACCTAGACCCCAACATGTCCACCCCGTATGGCCTATACACCCATAGCCGTGCAGTATAGGCCTATGGGCCTACCCAGGCCTTGGTGACTTTTTCCAAAAATTTCACCGATTCGCTCCACGACCCTTCCTATCATGTTCTAAATGTCGAGACGTGAAAAACAAGACCCCACAACCCTACCGCAAATGTCTAGAAGTCGGTTTCCCAGTAGGATAAACATTGAACCTATACCCCCAGTATGGGAATATATATTTATATATATATATGTCTATATGGGGCTATATCGTACTTTTTCAAAAATTTCACCGATTCGCTCCGCAACACTTCCCATCATGTTCTACATGACGAGACCTGGGTTTCCCAGGGGGACAAACATCGGTCCTATACCCCAGTATGGGCCTATATGTGGCTATATCGTACTTTTTCAAAAATTTCACCGTTTCGCTCGGGGATACTTCCTATCATGTTTGTCTTGACGAGACTAAGAAAACGAGACCCCACAACCTATAACGCAAATGTCGAGAAGTAGGTTTCCCAGGATGGTCCTATACCCCCCATACCCCATATAGGCATTTTCCCCGTAATTTAGAATAAAATCCGTGTTCCGTATTTTTTCAGGAAAATTTTTACACACACCCACCCTGGAACTAGGGGGAGATAACTCTATTGATAGGCGAGCCCCGTTAAGCCCGGCGACCTATATACCCCCCATACCCCATATAGGTATTTTCCCGGATTTTTCGATAAAGTCCGAGTTCCGTTTTTTGTTTTTTTCAGGAAAAATTTTACATGCACCCACCCAGCCATCAAATACCCCTTCACGAATGCTTCACTTTGATACCTCATACAACTCCATTGGACCATTAGGGGCTCCCCTAGCTCCAAAACGGCTATTTTCATACCCTTGGGCCACCGCGCATGCGCAGAATGCCGATATGTCAACCCCACACCCAGCCCATTAGATGCCCCTTCACGAATGCTTCACTTTGATACCTCATATGACCCCATTGGCCCATTTGTGGCTTCCCTAGCTCCAACACGGCTATTTCCATACCCTTTGGCCACCGCGCATGCGCAGAATGCCGATATATCAACCCCACACCCAGCCCATTAGATGCCCCTTCACGAATGCTTCACTTTGATACCTCATATGACCCCATTGGTCTACTAGGGGCTTCCCTAGCTCCAACACGGCTATTTCCATACCCTTGGGCCACACGAGTTGTCTCCCTTGCGTCAGTGTGAATAGATGGCGCTATGGTCGACGCCGTGATGTGGAAAGGGCGTCCCCACACCATCCTGGAGCCGCCATTTTGTTTGTTTACGTTTTGCGGAGATATACTGGACAATAAACACTCGACCCTAGGGTGGTACAGATGCTAGACTGATCCTATTAACATGGTACAACACCTATAGATTATGTTTATTACTAGGACGTCAGCGAAATACTAGTACTCATCCTCCGCATGGCAGAACTGTACAACCCAGAACAAGTCAGGACATGCCTTGATCACGTGATCGTCATTGGGAAACCCCGCCACACTTCCGCCACAAATCTGCGCGAAAACACCTGCGCACTCGTCAAAAGGGGCTCTGTCTGCGGCCGGGGGAAACCCCCCAGGCAGGGTGTACATTCCGTGGGACTACTTTCTGCCCGCGGAGGCAGACCGCATCACCGCGGATGAATACATGGAACTAGTTTTGACCTGCAAAGGCTATTTTGAACCAGAAGGCAGACGCCGCCATCTTGGATATGTCCCATAATGCACCGGGGCAAAATACTCGCTTCTGATTGGCTGAGAGATCCGTGACGTCATCGTTGACGTCATCTCATTTGCATAAATGGTAAGGAATTTCAGCTTTTACTACTACTTAGGGTCATCTGAAATCACTCGTTTTGAAGTTGCACGTATAGTTCAGTGCAATATTCTTAGCTCATTTTTCAAATGTATCAGAACCGAGAGATCTCGGAACATGGCCTGACATCTTACGCCCATATTAAATCTATTTACATATGCCTGAGATTTTATGGTGAAATTCAAAATGGCGGTCATATGGTGCCATTTGAAATCATACTTTTTCATGTTGCTCATATTGATCAAGGCATTATTCTTGATCTCACATCATAGCCAAATACCTTGTGTCCACTTTTAATCTAATTGCTTGTCTTCAGATTAAAAATGATGGTTAAATTCAAAATGGCGACTACAAGGAGCCATCCGGAAAAGCCTGATTTTTTCATGTTACTCGTATGATGCATGGTATTATTTTCAGACAAGGTACAAACTTGTTTAAATTGAGCAGAATAACACCATAGCTTATCACATTTTATTCTATTGGCATAATCTTCAGCTGAGAATACAATTGTTAACTTCAAAATGATGACCACGTGGATCCTAGGCTAAAATTGAATAATAAGCATAAAGGAAGCTACTTGCCAAATTTGGTGCTTTTATCCGCTCTGTAACGGTAATTTCGCTAAGCCACCTGACTATAGTTTTTTCGGTGCTTTCGCTATCAAGCGTGGGCGTGTGTCTGACCAGGCGACAGTGACCACAGCCGAAAATGAACGATTTTCAGCATATCGATGAAAGGTATGGTTACTGGTGTCCAGTCATTTTTTGATGGAGAGATATCGTACTATATTGTCACCAAATGTAGGGTTATTAAAAGTTAACAAAAATTTTAAACATTTTTGCGGCGAGAGGTGTTTTTAGGTGTTGGTGGACAGTCCATGGTAGGTATTAGCATCGAATTATAGTGTGAGGAAATGAGCACAAAATGAACACGTGGGAACTTACCACCTGCCTCTTGTATCACTGACTCATTCATCTCTCGGTTCCTTTCACTTGTGTGTGTTTATGAGGAATATGAACCATTAATAGTTTATTCT
This sequence comes from Hanleya hanleyi, assembly GCA_036873755.1. Lineage (NCBI taxonomy): Eukaryota > Metazoa > Mollusca > Polyplacophora > Lepidopleurida > Hanleyidae > Hanleya > Hanleya hanleyi. Next base: position 5,421 of record JAVTVY010039225.1, on the reverse strand, counting down.
CTGTCTGTCTGATATTACGACAGTCCATGGTATCATCATCGGACCGATCGACAGGCCATGGTAGGTCAAAATACGGTCAGTCCGAACTGACGTGAACCATGTAACCTGATTCGCCAAATGGACGGTTGCCAAGACAAATGGTAGCTACCATGGACTGTCGACATATCTGATATACAATCATATGTTGCCTCATTATAACATTGCAGCTGTTATCCGGCTTCAATGTGAAGTGATCTAATCTACAGTTCATGGTCGCATGACACATGGACTGGTGCATTCACCTACAATCATACTTGTCGATTCAGTAGGGTGCATAGCCCTGACACAAGTAAATGACACTTACACAGAAGGGAACGTACATAAGCCAACATGTTAATTCTCTCAATACTCTCATAGCAGACATGGAGGATTATAGTCTGTCCATTTTAATTAGTCGTATACTTCGGAGCTTCTCAAAAATAAGTAGTTAACTCGGCATAAATCTTCTTTTTTGCATTGTGTACAACAAACTAAACTCTACAACATGGCTACCATTATTCCGTGATATCGATAATATATCACGCTTGAAATAACTTTGTAATTATCTCCATATATAACTCCAGTACAGTTAGCTCATGTTCCGGGGCTCAATCACATAGGGAGACGTCATAATGTATTCGTGTTTACTAGCACAAAGGTCAACCATCCGGCGTACGGTCATAGAGGTGCGAGTGGTTTATAATTCGGCACTTTCACTGGGCATGAGATATAAACGACACTCCCACGGACCGCCTGTTATTACTTCATACGGCATCAATGATTTTGTGACAGTAGGCATGAATACATTATGACGTCTGTAATTGAGACCCGGTTCATGAAACAATTGTTCTGAAGTTTTATATGGGAGAATTACAAAGTTATTTCAAGTGTGATATATAACCGATATCATGGAGAAATGGTATTCATTTTATAGAGTTCAGTTTGTTCTACACGCTGCAAAAAAGAAAATTTATGCAGAGTTAACTGTTGATATTTGACAAACTCCAAAGTAGACGACTAATTAAAATGGACAGACTTTAGGTTTAATAGCTCAAAATGGAAATCTGATGAAGACTTTTAGTTACCTGTTTCGAGCGGATTAAACGGACAGGTGTCTACACGTATGAATCAACTTAAATATAACATTTTTCATTCGGTATTCACTTCAAGGAATATCTATCTTATTATCGTTGAAAGTCATTGTCATTAGATGAATAGAAAAATCCAAGATTTATACATCACATTTCATATAAATGGCTATCTCTGACTTCGAGTATGTGAGAGAAGTATTGATGAATCGTCATTCATTGCTTTCAAGAAATGGAATTACAAAATTTATTTAGTTGTCATAAATTTTCGACTAAAATCTGAAAAAAATAATTTTTGGAGGGGGGGGGGGATTTGCACAATACCAACTATCCAATCAGATTATGTGATTGCCACTTCTTGTGTACATTTGCGTACAATTCGCCATCCATAAAATAGCTTGCGAATCGTGTGTCGCCATTATTGCGGAGCGATATCCGATACTTCACCGGAAACTGTTAGGTCTTATCCGGCGGAGAACAGACTCGAGAAATCTCATAAATTACAGTTTTTTATACTACTTCTGAAACATATATTGTCTGAGCTTACAAGACATACAGATTTGAATAACTTCTGTGTCATCCAAGAGGTGTTGCAGATCTGTAATTTTGAACTGAACAAGACTCGAAATGGCGGGTTACGTTGAGGTTACGTCGGTAGAGTTTGCCTGGTTGGCTGACGAAATCACGTGGTGTTGATTTCGGGGAATTCTCTCATATATTTGACGAAAGTAGGCTGAAAATGGATACACACGATCCCAGGTTCAGTCTTACCGCGTATAGATGACCCAGATGGTTACAGGTTGTTCTTGTGTGTTTACTTTGGCCAAGTTAGCCAATCAACTACCGCAACTGCCATTCCCGTTTTATCTACTGATCGTACTGTGCATGTCTCCCATTGTGCTAGTTCTGATTCATGCTTCAATCAATATATACGCGTGCCTGAATTCTCCTGTGGTTCGCCTAGATATTTTCAATTTCACTTTTTATAACAGAGGGATAATATTCCTTCGAGTCTATTCAAATTTCTCCATATAATTTCGGATAGCGTGGAATGCTTTCCTTGGGTTTATTGTAATCTGTCACATCGAAGTGATTAGGGCTTAGCAAGTCTATTCAAATTTCTCCATATAATTTCGGATAGCGTGGAATGCTTTCCTTGGGTTTATTGTAATCTGTCACATCGAAGTGATTAGGGCTTAGCAAGCATTAGATTGTAGCTATATAACAAGTTTATTTTATCTGAGCACCTGACCATGCTAATTAAAATGAAGGTTATTTGACACTAAGATATAGGCTAATCTTCCAGCCCAGCATGCAACAATCATGCAGCCCTGCTCCCATCGTTGATTTCCCTATAATTTTAAGATCTCTATGACTATATTTTTTATGAATTGGCCAGGAATTGGCCAGGAAATGAGGACTTTCTGTAATCTGTGTTTCAGTTAAGACAAGCTGAGGCATTTTTCTGTCATCCTTGCACTTTAGGGATTGTAAATCGATCAAGCTAATGACCTGTTGTCACTGTTGTGTGGCATTACGTAAGTTTGACTGCCATAACTGATTATATAATATTTCCCTATTTTCCCTCGAGGAAGAGCAGGCAATGATACATTCCCATATTTTTTTTAAGTGTACCCCGTAAGTGAAATTTATACCTCATGACCGGTTTCCAACTTCACATAGTTTGTAGCTGTAACTAAGACAAAGGACTTTTCTTAGAGGACACAACCTATTTCAAATTTTAACTTTATACTATCGGAATTTCATTAATTGAATGTCTGGTATCATCACAGTATGCGCCCAGATAAGTCGGAACAGAGAGGCCAGACACTGAGAAGTCATTGACTTTACGTCCTTAATCAGTATGTCGAACAATCAGAACTTTTTGACTTCCACTATTTTCATCTAGGTCAAATTTGAGAATTGGTGCTTATAGAATTACTTCTTGGCACTCCAAATTCAAACTACATATGCAACTGGTGATTGAACAGAAGCCTTTCCAATTTGATTGATCTTGGTCTTTTTTTTTATCAAGGTCAAAGGTCAAATTCTAGTTATTGCAGTATCTCGAGGGATCATTTATCTAGGTCAAATTTGTGTATTGCTGCTTGAAGAATTACTTCTGGGCTCTTCAAATTCAAACTACATATGAAATTGGTGATTAATTAGGAGCCTATTCAAGTTGACCGACCTTGACCTGTTTCATCAAGGTCAAATTCTAATCAATACAATATGTTTTAAGGGTTAGTTAGGCATGTACGGGCGTATATTGAAGCTTACAAGGCTCTTGTTTAATGTAGAAACTTCATTTTCGAAATCTAGTAATGAAAACTGCATAAAAAAGTGTGAAAATAAAGATTATTGTAAAGGGAATTAACATTTCAATGATTGTCTTTTGGCAAAATGAGTTCCACAGAGCAGTTTGATGAAAGACACTTTTCATTTGGGGCTGATCGAATGTTTCATAATCAGTTACCGGTCGAGTCTAATAACTATAGTTGATGCTGTCGTTCGGGCCTTGTCACTGAATCTATTTGGACTTGTCTCAATTCTCCAGTGGCTTGCCAAGAATTTTCAATTCCATTTTTCTTAGTAATGGGACAATAGTCGTCTAAAGCGATAGACAATCCTCTTTATAATTCCAGACAACGGAATTACCAAGTCTCACGTCAGAGACAAGAGAAGGATACCCTAGAGATCATAGCTTTACAGCAATCAGTAAAGTAGCTGGCACATCAATTTAACTGTTGCTGAGCATGTACATTTTGCAAGCGACAAATTCAGCTTCCACTACTTAAACCTGGTGCTAATTGAGAAAAGTTGGTTAACAGAGACGACACCTTCAGACAATATTCATACATTATTTCTCAGTCAGAAATTTTTATTTATTTTATTTCTCCGCAAAACCTGAATGATTAACTTGCATAGTAAATATTAATCTGATGGGAAATAAAATAGATTTTGCCCACATTCCTCACGGAAATTTGGAAGAAAAATGGCGAAAACTTAACTTTTCTAGTACCTCACGTGGACACCATCTTGAATTTACCCATGATTCTCTGCCCCGGGGGTTATGCAAACAGGCGCAAAATGACCCCAATATGATAAACTACAAAGTTGCGGAAAGTCAACTCTCAATTTTTTGTCGCTCCGAAGATATCGCAGAAAGTTTGGTGAGGGGGGGAGACATTATGGCCCCCAGGTCTGATAGGGCTAAATCAGACTCAACGGAGGGATGTTCAGACTTGCGTGGACGCGCGTGTGAGTAAGGTAGTTCAGATTAAATACAAAAAAAAACCATATCTGTGCTCATCCTTTCAGAGGCTGGAGAATCTTCCGAATATTCCACCTCAGGAGTTGATCCTCAGACTATTCACCCCATGTCCATACTGTAAATTAGTGCAGCAAAGTTGACAGTATGATAATGTAAGATGTACACTATATATTGCGAAATTCCAATAAATTACTATGAAACATTACCTTAAATAGTATATTTCGCAGTATTACTGTATTTCTTTTTTTTTACAGTAAATTACTGGCAGAATTGCTGCAATGAAACTACAGTATGTGGCCATCAACAAGTCAATACGATGCTCCTTCTGCCAAATTATATGACCGTACAATAGTCAAAGAGAAAAACTGCATTAAATTTTATTGATTACATTTCTGAACCAACCCCATGATTTTGAAGAATAGGGTAGTAGTAGTGTCTACTGATTACAGCGCAACTTGACCTCATTTCGACCTCATTTCAAGGTCACAGAGGTCAAGTGCAGTATAGTTCCGGCAGAAAGACCAAACAGCTACCTCCAGCACAGGAAAGTTCCAAATTTGCATATCACGTGACCCAGGTCAAAGATGTATTCATCCGCGGTGATGCGGTCATGTCTGGCGGTGATTCGGTCGCGGAAAAAAGCTTCCGCGGAGAAAAAGTAGTCCCTAGATAAAATGGTCCGATTGGGTCGAGTGAGGTATCAAAGTGAAGCTTAGGTGAAGGGGCATCTAATGGGCTGGGTGTGGGATTGAAATATGGGCATTCTGCGCATGCGCGGTGGCCCAAGGGTATGGAAATAGCCGTGTTGGAGCTAGGGGAGCCCCTAATGGTCCAATGGGATCGAGTGAGGTATCAATGTGAAGCATTCATGAAGGGGCATCTAATGGGCTGGGTGTGGCATTGAACTATCGGCATTCTGCGCATGCGCGGTGGCCTAAGGGTATGGAAATAGCCGTGTTGGAGTTAGGGGAGCCCCTAATGGTCGAATGGGGTCGAGTGAGGTATCAAAGTGAAGCCTAGGTGAAGGGGTATTTTATGGCT